>CM042566.1:12041253-12113753 GCA_023630585.1 Cranoglanis bouderius
ATGATTAAAGTGAATAGATGATGAAAGATATTTTGTCATTTATTTTCTCAGTTTCTGGCAGGCACTTACACAATATGTCCTCATATGACTGGCTTTAAAGCAGTTTTAGCACAGTCCTAAATTAATCCACTTCTCACTAAAACTTCTGAAACTTGTCACACAACCTAAGGACAGAAGACAGCACTGTGTTGCTTTAATGGTGTCATGTATTTTAATCAGAATTATATCAGAATTATCAGTATTATTATCAGAATAACACAGAATTCTGTATTTTAATCAGTTTTTTTTTTTTTAATGATGGTAAGTGGCTTTTACATAGTCATTTCAATTTCAAATGTACCCAGCACCAGTCAAGTTTGGAGTGTTTTGTTGGGGCAAAAAGTGACAAACTAACACAAGCAAAATACAAACATGCACACCCCAGTAATATAGGTCCATTTTATTTATTTATTTTAAAAAAAAATAAAAAATTAGTGTAAAGTTAGTCTCAGATCAGATGCTTCATCCACGTGACGCAGAACGTGCTAGCATGATTGGTCTAGCATGCTTCTGTGTATATGCACAGCAGGGTTTTACATTGGGGAAGAATTGCTGAACACCACAACAACACAGTGAGTTTTGGACAAAATCCCTAGGAGATATCCCCAAACAAAGCTAGTTAGCTAATGTAGCAGAAAATGTCCACACAAAGCTAGCTACCTAGCCTAGTAAAGAAATTCCCAAGCAAAGCTACTTAGCTAATCTAAAAGAAAATCCCCCCAAGAAGCTAGGTAGCTAACCTAAGAGAAAATCTCCAGCGTTAGTAAGCTTGCATTGCTGCTGAGTGTAAGTAATGAGATCTCAGTTAGCTAGCTAACTTTAGAGAAAATCTTTACTTGAAGTTAATGCCATGGCTCAAAGTTGGCTAGATAATGCTTGAAAATAATTATGTTAAAAAAAAAAATTTTAAAAATACAAATAAAATAAAATAGACATATTATATCACTAGCTACCTATCTAGTTAAACTAGTAAAAATGTCTAGAAATAGGTTTACTAATCTTATATTAGGTTGTTTTAACCTTAATAATAGGAAATAATAAGTACATTTGGCTATATTCAATATATTTCCACTTGATAATATGTCATTTTTTGCAGTAGAGAGCGAGAGAGAGAGAGAGAGAGAGAGAGAGAGAGAGAGAGAGAGATGTAATGGCATCTCCTGCACTAAATGAGGGGAGGATAATTCTCACTTGCTCACAACTATCCACACATACATACACACAAGCTAGAGGAAAAAAACTCTGAAAAGTCACACTAGCAGACCAAAGAAGTTTGAGAACACTGTTGAATGAATGAAAGTGGAATGACAGATGAAAAACAAAAAGAAAAGACAGCGCATTAGCAAGGCGTCAGGAGAGACGTGTTGTTCCCTCCTCTTGTCATTGCTGCTGAGTGGAAGTAATGAGATCTAAGGGCTTCTCCAGTCCCTCTTTAAGCATTTTTCTCCTCTCTCTCTCTTTATCGGCTGAGATAAATGCAGGATCCCGGTGCTTCGAAGAAATAAACACTCTGAAAGCAAATTGGATCTGAAGAGGAATTCGTTCAGGGGGCTTTAGTGTGGAAGAAGGGGGGATGTCGAGTGCACTCCTGTAATCTCCTGTCTACATCTCAGTGCAGAAGAATGAGAGGATTGGGCTGTAGTTACTGGCAATAAGAATAAAACCAAAAGTAAATTACTCACCCAACGAGTTGTCAGGATAAATGTGTGCACTATTCTATTCAGTGATGTTATGTCCCTTTGCCTGAGGCTGTCTCTTTAGATCTCATAGCATAATACTATAATATTTATTTTAAAATCTAGCTACCCTTCATGTCAGTGATCGCAAATCCTTTCCCTTGAAGAAACTGTGGAAATGAGATGCTACTAACAGTTATTCTACATGTTTACAAACTTTTTTTTTTTTTTAATAAATAAGTAAATGAAATTTAAAAAACACTTTTATTTCATCTTGTTACTTAGAATGAAAAGTTACCCGAACAATATCAATGTTTCATAAACATGACTGTTCATGCTCATAAGAGCCATGCCTCTCAAAATGGAGTAAAGCATAGCCAGGGTGTTCACAATTATTTTTTTAAAAATTTTTTTTACAGTGGTGGAAATCACAATCCATCGTTATCCATCTTATCCATGTAGTGACTATTGATTATACAATATATGGCCAAAAGTATGTGGACAACTGACCATTGCATCCATCCGGGCCTTACCTAAACTGTTGCCCCAAAGTTAGAAGCACATGAATGTCTAAAATGTCTTTGTATGCTGTAGATTTCCCTTCACTGGAACTAATGGGCAGATCCCAAATGAACACTTTTTAGATGAATTGGAATGCAGACTGTGCACCAGGCCTTCTCACCTGACATCAGAGCCTGACCTCACTAAAGCTCTTGCGGATGAATGAGCACAGATCCCTGCAGCCATGTTCCAAAATCTACTGGAATGCCTTTCTAAGAGAGTGGGGGCTGTTATAGCAGCTGAAGGGGGACCAGCTCCATATTAATGTCCATTTTTGAACAACATGTTTCAAAAGCACTTATGGGTGTGATGGTCCAATGTCCACATACTTTTGGCCATATAGTGTATATTCATTTTTTTATTTTTTTTTATTTTTTTAAAGGAGTCACCAGGGGGGAAAAACATCCTTAATATTTGGGAATGATTAATAGGATTCCTCATGTTTTAACAATTCAAGAACAAACAAGAACACTTTTTTTTTTTTTTTTAATAAAATGTAGGTTGTGAAAAAAGTGGGCTTATATTAGGACAGCTTATTGTCCAAATTCAAATGTCCTGATATGTGTAAACACAAATTGCACAAAGGATATAGACAGTGTTGCCAGTTTTCTTACTGACCTGAGCTATTTTTAACTTGTTGCTATGGGAGTATTTTTCTTCTCAGGCTGGTGACATTTTGGATACATTACTTAATTATATGAATGTTTTGTGCCCTTATAATGTAAACAGTAACTGCGCAGTTAATTATACATGTGTGTAGGATGTGGTGATAAATAAAATTTTGTAAATGCATAAGAAATAAAAAATACTAGACTTTTTTCACGAGTGTTCATGTTGTGCATCAGTAAATTGGTTCGTTCATTCTCATAGGTATTCTTTATTTGACAGTATATGTAACATGAGACCATTTGGTGAAAGTGGAATTGTTTTGTAAAAATGCATGGTTTTAACACTGCTTTAGTAAAAATGTATTGTATGATGTTGAATTGAGTATGGACATATCCTAACGAGATAAAAGGAGTCTCAAATTCATTCCACAGTATGCAGCGTAGGATGCTGCCAATTGAAACACTTCCTTGGTGCTCCAAAATGCAGGTGTGTCACCTGGAGCATTTCCATTGAAGTAAAAAATGCTACTCTTCAGTCTCAGTAGTTCACTGCAATCAGCACGGATTTACTCAGCAGCAAATATTTCAGCTGTTAGTCCTTTACACAGTTTTCTCCCCATGTGTGAAGGACATGGACAATAAAGGCTGATTAAATGGAAGAACTAAGTTGAAAGAATGTGTTCAAATCATTCACACTTCACAAAACCACTCAAAGAGTAAATATTACACAAATAGATGCCTGGCTTCATTGGGTTTTTGAGGGTAAAGGGCATTTCATTTCATGTTTGTTGTTTCTTCCTGCAAAAGCTCTCTAAGATGGCACTGAAAGTCTCAAAGTTGTTGAAACTGCTGGTTGTGTAAAAGTTATGCAGTTGTAATGGGCTACTTGCACAAACACTTCCACATTATATTTAACACTGTTCCTGTGTTTAATTTGTAATTACAGTTTACAGTCATAATTGCAGTATTTTACCACTGCAAAGTTCCCAATGAGCAATGTCAGTGACATCGGATATGTAAGAACATTTGCAAAGCCCCTTCTAGCAGGCTGGAGAAAGGTGCCAAAGTGTATGCTGTGTCATAAATGCACTACAAATAAAATAATAGTAATAATAATAACATTACACATAACACTACATTAAAAAATAACTATTAACAAAAATGAGCACCAAAGCTAATATTGACCCACAGTGCAAACTTGCTTTATTGCTAACTACCCATGATATTATTTCTAGACACATACAATAAATCATTGTGTGTTGTTTTCTTTGACAGTTTATCAGTTCAGTCTGTCTTTTTTTTTTTTTACTACAGTGAACTTCATCCTTCCATGTTCTGTACCGCTTATCCTACACAGGGTCATGGGGAGCCTGGAGCCTGTCCCAGTGGACTAGGGGCACAAGGCTGGGGGCACCCTGGATGGAGTGCCAACCCATCGCAGGGCACAATCACACACACACTCACACACTACGGGCGATTTGGAAATGCCAATCAGCCTACAACGTAGGTCTAACTGTCCAACTCGGGAGGAAACTGGAGTACCCGGAGGAAACCCGGGTACTACAGTGTAGAACACAAACCAGCCAAGTAGATGTAAGGTATTGTGTCTTGGATGCATTTTGTAAATGATACTTGAGTTTCTCAAGTTACCCTGTAAATTAGAGACTTTTAGATGCGTTTATACATTGGGGTTTGCTGACGGGGTTAATCGAAAAATTTACCCTTGGAAAGGTCAGAAGGAAGAAAGACCATCATATACACTCACCATCCACTTCATGCAGTTCATCCAATCAGCCAATCATGTGGCAGCAGTGCAATGCAAAAAAATATGCAGATACATGTCAAAAGCTTCAGGTAATGTTGACATCAAACATCAGAATGAAGAAAATAGCCAGATTCGTTTAAGCTGCCAAGAGGATGTAGTATAACTCAAATAATCACTCTTTACAACCATGGTGAGCATAAACGCATCTGAGAATGCACAAAACAGATTAGGAAAAAAATCACCTAGACTATTTCCAGTGTTCAACTGTCCAGTTTTGGTGAGCTACCAACAACCATGCCATGCCAAGTCACAGAGATCGCATTTTTTTCCCATTCTGATGTTCGATGTGAACAATATCTGAAGCTCTTGACCTGTATCTGCATGATTTTATGCATTGTGCTGCTGCCACATAATTGAATGACTGGATAACTGCATAAATAAGCAGGTGTACAGGTATTCCTATTAAAGTAGACGGTGAGTGTGTATATGGTGCAGTACAGACTTTACACCATTAGTCTTTTGCAGGGGCTGAGAAAAGCTCTAATCCATTAATCAAGTTGAAAGCAGCTTTCCTCTTTTCTGTATGTATGTGTGTGTCTGTGTGTGTGTGTTTATAGTCTCAGTGTAATCTGCATAAATTTCAGTCACCCCTGCTTTCCATTTCTAATTTAAACCAAAATTCAATTAAACTCGCGTAACACCAACAACAATAGCATCATATCTGCCTGTGCTAGAAGGAAGAGGGAGAGGGCGAGAAAAACGGAGAGGGAAATAGAGAAACTGAGAGTGAGGGAATTAAAATCATATTTCATTTCAGCTTCACTTATTAATCTCTGAAGACATGGAATCTCATTTTAGTTTGTGCTAAAATGCACCGCTTCTGTATGGCTTGCAGATTTAAGGAGCTGCTTGTGTAAAACGGAAAGAGTTTACTTGTCACTGATGATCTAAAATGGGCCATATCTAGTTAAAATTAATTAATTATTATTTCATGTTATTTCACTTATAGCAAGATACTAAGTCATTACATGATATTGCGTTATAATATATTTCATTATATTATAATAGAATTGCTATTCCCCTCTCATACTGCACAAAACAATCAAGAAGAGTGAAGCAAGTGCATAAATCCAAGACATGTAAAGCCAGTTATTGCATCTTCTGAGGTGAATACTGACTAAATCTGTATTTTTGACCTGTCTCACACACACACACACACACACACACACACACACACACACACACACACACACACACACACATGATTGGCCAGCATGTTTCGAAATCAACAAGAAACAACAACTGTTATTCATCTCACTCAGGCAATTGTCTCAAACTCAGGTCCATATGCATCCTTGGAAGACTTGGAAAGTTAAAAATGTTTTTCATAATAGCTTAGCATATATGAACTGCTAATCTTTACTTAAAAAGTTATAAATCTTATAATTAGATTATGCAGCTAGAAGTATAAAAGGCCAAGATAAAATGGGAAATTATAATACTTTGAGAAAGAAACTATATTTATATTCATATAATGTATGATAAAGGTGACATTTGAAGGCCAATGTATGGTAACCCATACTAGGAATTTGTCCTCTGCATTTAACCCATCCAAGTTAGTGCACACACATTAGGAGTTGTGAACACACACACTACAAACCATGAACACATCCAGAGCATTGGGCAGCCATTCTTGCCACAGCACCCAGGGTGCAGTTGAGGGTTAAGGGTCTTGCTCAAGTACTCAACAGGGGCAGCTTGGCAGTGCTGGGATTTGAACTCACGACCTTCCAATCAGTAGCCCAACTGCTTAACCACTGAGCTACCACCACCCTGCAGCAGTAAAACTGTTTTCTATAGTCTCAACATATTTGTGAATTATTTATTTATTTTTTTTTTTTTTTTTTATCTTATGAAAAGTACTCATACATACGTATGCAGTTATGGTGCTATATTTGTGCTAAAATCCTGAGGAGATATTTTCAGAACACAAGTTAATTTGTTGAAAGAGCATAATCTTAAATTTGATGAATTATCTTTTAACAAATGAAAATCAGTTTTGTACTCAATAAAACTATTTTTGCAGTCCTCATCTGCCTCTTTGATTCCACACTTACTTCTGCAACACACATAGACTTTTACTTGCTTTTTCCAAATCTTTGCTCTTAATGGCCTCTTATCCTTAATATAACACCATGTGTAGCAAGTAACTTCATGTTACATGTTACTTCATGTTATATAAATCATGAGATCAAGAGACTGTTGGCAACATTAAAGCAGATGCACGAATATCTGGAAAGTAGTGGTCACTAGCTGCTTGTAAGTACAATCTCTTGTATTCTTCACATGATTGAGCTATGGGGTAGGGTGGCTAAACCTTTCTCATGCAGAAAAAAAAAAAACATCCAAGCCCACATAAATCACCCCAAACCATGTGGCAAAATAAGTTATGGTCTGATGAGACCAAAGTAGAAATGCTTTAGTATGAGTCTAAAAGATATGTTTGACGTAAAACCAAGACAGCATATCACCCTGCTGCATCAGTTGCAGAAGGAGAGGAGTTGGGTTGAACTGGCAGTGTCTTATTGCTGCCAGTCTATGTTTTTGTGTTTTTGTGCTTTCAGACTGCCATAGCAAGAAATAAGAGAGAGAGTGGCATAGCTGGCGGAGCGTGCTCAAAACACATATACACACACACATGGAATGGCTTGAAGATGGCTGCAATTTGATAGATCTGAAGTATTTTTTGCAAAGAACAGTGGAATAAAATTGCCAAATCAAGATGTGCTAAGTTGGTAGATTCTTACCCAAAAAGACAATTCCTAATATAAAGGGTGAATTTAAAAAGAAAAAAAATCAATGAAATGCTGTTGAATGTGATTTGTAAGAATTAACATAAAAATTATTTTTGCATAAGTATTTTGTGAGCCTGTTAAAGAGTTATAGTAATATATTTTTGACAATTATTTTCATTTCTTCCTGTACTAATCTCTTAACAGTGGTTTAGCTTGATGCTATTCTCAGACCCTGAGGAGAAGGGAGCAGGGAGTCTGTTTAATGACATAAATGTAAATGTATTTAGATAGCTAGCTGAGTTAATGGACTAGCTTGGCTGTAAATAGACGCAAGCCTACAGTGCAGCATAGCAAGATGCAAGCAAACACAGTAGCACATTATGAAATTACAGCAGAGCAACTGAGAGGATTTACTTTTTCACCTTGTACTCAGTAATTGTGGCTGTCACGTTGTTATTCTCACTTCGGTAATACTGAGCAATTGGCAACTGATAAGTATCCTTGAACACCTGGTCATGAACACCTTTGGGTCATCTTAAACTGCATAGTACTACATAGTACTACATAGTGCTAAATAGTTTGTCGGTAGGTGTCAGGTCTATTTAAGCATACTACTTAGCGTGTATTATGAAGTTTGGGACACAGGCCAGAATTCCCTCTATAGCATGTTTCGCTTTATTCTACCAGTGAGAGCCAAATTCCAAAATCTTACATCCAGCAGCTTTAACCAAACAAACAGAAATCCCCACTATTGCTGAGAGAATCCCAGTGAAGGTTTCTATCAGAAAGGCAAAAAAAATTGTTTAAGCTAAGCCTAAATAGTAGCATATAATAGCAGCAGGAGAGGCAATTCTGCATGTTTAACCATATGCCATAATTTTAAATTTTTTATTAAAGAACAGAACAGAACAAGCTCAAGGGCACACACACTAAAATAAGAAAACAGTCTTTCTAATAAATTTAATTTTGTGTTTAGTGTGGAGCAGCATGCGACACATTCCACTCAGCAAAGTAGAATTTCAAATAAGGAGTGTATTATTGAATTTATTTATTTATTTATATCCTTGATGAGTATGGCACTGTTATTTGAGGCTCAGCAGGAGTCTCAGGGCATCAGATTTTACTAACGATAATCACTTTTAACTCACCCATTAGCATCTATTGATGAGATCAGTTAGGCTGTTTGCGGATAAATGCAGACAATCTTTAAACAAAACCACCATGTCAGGATGTATGCACAAGGTCTCTTTATTAAAGTACAGAATATTAAAATGTTTTGTGTATTATTAATTAAATATTAGCCCATGCCCAAGCATATGCTTGTTTCATTCAAACTTAAAATGCTAGATGTTTAACACCCAAACACAAATTTGTTTCTGCAGGGTTTTTTTTTTTTTTTCATCTCAGGAATGAAAACATGTTCGGTATTATATTATGTTATACGATTTTAAATATTTTTGGAGTTAAAAAATCATGGCAGGAGTAGATTTTTCTTCATGCAGCATTAGACAAGATGATTGCCATCAGATAATTTAATGTGACATAAAATTGGTTTTCTGCTTTTAATCAGCCTTTCTCAAACTAATCAACCTTTGTGTCTAAAATAACTCCTCCAGCTTCCATGGCAACAGGATTCGCAGGTTTGATACCAAGCCGTTCAGCACACATGTAAATTCACATCTCCTGTTCATCTAATTAGATTTCTCCTCTCGCCGCATTCATTTTAAAACATCTCTGATAAAAGAATAAACATAGCACTTAGGCAGATTATCACAGCTTATCACGCAAAACACAATGGTCGTATTTTTATGTTATTCATTTCAGTATCGTTGTCAACAACATGTGAACAGTTGTGTTTTTCCATCAACTACTGTTCTGTTGAATACTCTGAAGAGTAGTGACAAAATGACATCAAGGAACGCCAACAAAACACCCAGCCGTGAAGAGACTGGAACGCATACTCATTACCAGTGACAGCTGTGCGTGATATGAAATGGGAGGGCTAAAATCTAATATCTAATATAGCTTGACAACAAAATTATTATCACAAGTGTTTCAAGTCAATAATGCCCTACTGTGTTCATGCTGTATTTCATCTGATTGCCAACTGTGCTAAACAGTAAATTTGTAACCCCTTCATTCAACCTTTCAGCTCTGTTTTTGTTGTTTTGTGTCATTTGTATTCTCATTGGACAATGTGTGCTTACATTTACTTTTAGCTTCTCTTCTAAAGACATTTTGTGGGAAAATGGATGTTCCACCTTGTTCATGTTCATTACATCTGTGTCTGTGACACTTCATCTGTGTCAGCATCATGGGTTGAAAAATATTAGACCGAATTACATCTAGGGGGCATGTCACTCCCTGTAATCACTTGACACAACTGTCACTGATAGGCTACATGAATCTACGGTCTTGGCTAGAAAGAAATCAGTCCCAGACGCGCTTCTTCATAGTATTCTGTGTGTTTATCTTACAACCATTTGTAGTGTAAAACATTTGTAAACAGCAAACAATCTGATGCAGATGCCAAAAATAAAACCTTATATTGATGTAATATTATCTTTGAAAGACATGGGGCTTAGTCCTGGTAGGCCATTTATACCAGCCATCCCTGCTCATTACGCTATAATTTATTCCATCATAATATGAGGAACAAGGTGACAGGGCATGCTGTCACATGTGTGGTGTGATACACTTGTTGCTAACCCCGGAGCATCACATCAATCCACACATTATAGCATTATAGCATTATTCCTTTTATACTACAACATTACATTTAATCTTGTGCAACGTCCACAAAGGTTAGTTCCTGTTATCACTTACATTATAGATAAACAGTAATTTTATATAGAGAATAATAATAATAATAATAATAATAATAATAATAATAATAATAATATTTCTATAACTTAAAAAGACAAAAATATTCAGTTGTCCATGTAACTGAGAAATGGCAAAGACCTCTATCCTGAAAACTTTCCAGACTTGAACGGCTTTACTTCTGATTGTCACTGGAGACTCCTTCCAAAATGATAAACATCTCCTCATAGAAAGCTTCAGCAGATCAAGAATTACATACTTTTTCAATCCACTATTATTGTTACTGTTACTATTGAAGTGATAACGTATTAGAATCAGCAGACCTATTTAAATCTGTGATTTGTCTTGCAGCCAGAACCACTGTCAGAGCTGCTGTTATAGAAAAACACATTCTGACCAAAAAGATTTGAAAATTTAACAGCACTGTGGTTTAATACCAGTTATCACATCTTGTATTTTTTGGGTTCAGACCAAATTCATACAAGAGTAAACAGGTGTAAATGTTTAAGCTTTGAGTTGACAGTATCACCACTTACAGCAGGTATAAAAAGTCTACACAGCCCTGTTAAAGTTGCAGGTTTTTGTGATGGAAAAAATGAAACCAACATAAATCATGTCAGATCTTTTTCCACTTTAATGTGATGTAGCAGCCAATAAAATTCAAGTGAAAAGCTGACGATGCCTGGTGCCCCACATGCCTTCAGCAGCACCTCCGGTGCCCCAAGTGCATTAATCAGTGGCCGTGTGTTAACAGATGCTGTTAGAAATGCAAAAAGACACAATATCTGCTACTGTCAACTTGACAAAAAATGAAATAAAATAAATAAATGATGTCATGTCAGAAATACCAATGACATTAAAAGAGCTTGTTAAAAAATCTACCTTTGCACTGGTCTGAATTATTCATTAATGACACATGACATCCTCAAACAGTGTAAAGATTACGCTTGTCTGGTAGACTTGGGTCAGGGTCATTGAGTTGTTGGTTAGCGGAGATGAGGAGGGAGAGCACTTTCTGCTGTGCCATTTTGTGCAACACAGCAAATGCCCTCACAATCCATCAGATGTTTTCAGGTTGGTATAGCAGTCTGACACACCTAGATAATGCCACTGACCTTTAAGCAGGCCAATAGTGCGATTCTCAAAATAGTTTAAGTGATAACTTACCAAGAAGCCAACTATCCTGCACAGCCCCAGTTTCAAGTCTTTCAAGTCTCATTTTCTACACTGTTGTGTCTCAGAAGGAAGGGATTATGTGTTGAACTAGGCCATTGAGCGACCACATTGATTAAAGTCATTGTGGTATCACAAATTACTTGTACATTCATAGAATGATATTGCTTTCAATTGATGAAAGCAGCTTCATTCCGACAAAATGCCCTTATACCAATATGAGTGCGGTCAATTGCTCTGATTACATTTGGGAAACTGGACATTGCTGCAAATTGCACATTGATGTTAGCCTGTTCACCCACCGTGTAAGGAAATCAGATGTACCGATTTGTGGATTTAATGCAGGCATGATGGAGCTTAAGGGTGGCTAGGATATCCCTGACTTATCAGCCAGCTGTCTTTGGAAGCAATTGATTTCCAGGAATCCAAGTGTTGTTCAAACCTGTAAGTGACAGGAATTGTCTGAATTTGTCTCTCAAAACCTGGGGCTTCTAGACTACCCCATAGCCCAGACATGATGTATATGAGGTAATGAATATGAGAGATTGTTGTCACATGCTGGGAGTGACCAGTACTTGCCAAATACTCCTGCAGCTCCTATAATGTTTCCATAGGTCTCTTGGCAACCTCGCTGATAAGTTTTCATTTTGTCCTTTCATCAATTTTAGAGTGATGTCCTGTTCTTCGTAATGTCACTGTAGTCACTTGTTGATGATGTCACTTGATGATGATGGCATTCATGATGTTCCTTGGTACAGCTAATGTTTTGGAAATTCATTTGTACCCCTCTCCTGATCGATACCTTTCAACAATGAGATCCTGTACATGCTTTGTGAGCTTTTTGCAGAACACGAAGATGGCAAGAAAATCCTACAGAAACAGCTGATCTTTATTTGAACATTTGAACATGAGTTTGAATGTGATTGGTTAATTAAGCACAGTCACATGCCCCATTATAAAAGGGTGTGCACACTTAAGAAACCAGGTTATTGTAAGTTTTTGTTCCCCCTTTCTTTTCATTTTTTAAACATTTAGATTTTTTACTTGAATTTTGTTGGTTGCTATGTCACATTAAAGGTGGACATGATTTAAGTTTCATTTTTCATTCATGTTTAAATTTTACATCACAAAAACCTTCAATATTAACAGGGATGTATAGACTTTTTATATCCACTGTAGGTTTTTCTGCTTTCACCTTTTTCCTTTGTTTGTAATTATCTTCTCTTTGAGTATAAGAAAAATGCTGCATAGTATTATTTACAGTGCTGTGAAAAAGCATTTGCCCCATCCTGATTTCTTCTGTTTTTGTTTATATCTCATACTAAATTGTTTCAGAAATTAAAACAAAATCTGAGACAAAACAAAGGCAACCTGAGTGAACACAAAGTACAGTTTTTAAATGATAATGTTATTTATTGAAGCAAAAAAATGTATCCAATACCAACTGGGCTTGTGTGAAAATGTATTTGCCCCAATAGTTACTAATTCCCCAAATATATGAAACTGCATTCATAATGGAGTTCAGCTGGATTAGACGCAACCAGGCCTGATTACTGCAGACCCTGTTCAATCAAATCAACACTTAAGTAGAAGCATGAAGTTGGTTAAAAGATCTTACCCAGTAACACACTATGCCGAAGTTGAAAAAAATTCCAGAAGTGATGAAGAAGAAGGTGACTGAAATACATCAGTCTGGGAAGGGTTACAAAGCTATTTCAAAGTCTCTGGGACTCCAAAGAACCACAGTGAGAGCCATTATCTGGTGTGTGGATGCTTTGCTGCTTCAGGGCCTGGACAACTTGTAATAATCGAGGGAAACATAAATTCTGCTCTCTACCAGGAAATCCTAAAGGAGAATATCAGGTCTTCAGTCTGTAAGTTGAAACTCAAGCGCAACTGGATTTGAAGCGTTTGGTTGCAATTATTGCTGCTAAAAGTTGCACAACCAGATTTTAAGCGGGCAATTAGTTTTTCACATGGGTGATAGGTGTTGAATAACTTTTTTTGCTTTAATAAAAAAAATAATAAATAAATAAAAGCTGTTTTATGTGTATGTTGTATTTCGTTTGAAGATCTAAAATTATTTAGTATGAGATATACACAAAAACAGAAGGAATCAAATACTTTTTCACAGCACTGTATTTCAGCAGTCATCAGCAAAAAATACAGCTTTAATTTAATTATATTTCTCAAACAAAACTCCTCTCATTCTCCCGTACTGTAATGTAACAGTATGTTCTTATAGACTGTAAGCAGGTTATACAACTATTTCTAAAAGAATGCTCTGCCCTCACCTCACGGTCAGCTAGACCCAGAAACACCCAAACAGAATTAGTTATATAAGAGGTTGATACACACTCAAAGTAAGACTTAATGCCACACTGAGAGAACATGCTTCAAGGACATACACACATCCACAAACTCACATCATAATCATCACAATCATAAATACTTAGGCATAATACAAATCATACTAGGTAAATCAGAGTTTTTAATGTGTAGTAATAATAATACATAGTAGTAAACCTTTACTGAGAGAACCTTCATTTGGCTTTGTGGACTCCAGAGGTGCTGGCTTTGTCTTTCCTGTTATGATGAAAAATATGAGAAGACCGCTTAAGCAATTTTATTCACAAGATCAGGTAATTAAAAACTCATGAACATTTGGGTTTTCCGTCAAATATGAAATATTTAGTTGCAAATTGCTAAAAAATCTAATGGCATATGGCCAAATGTCCTAATCCCTTCACTTGCACTTGTTTAGAGGAAATACATAGCTTTTCATTTATAGGTTTAACTGGTTGTTTGCCTGGGTTTGGGGTAAAATTGTCAGATTCAGAGGTGCCAACTTCAACAGTTTAGCCATAGCATTTATGATTTTTGTCCACTTGCTACAGTGATATGGGAGACACCTGAAAATTACACTTTTCAGGTAACATTTACTTTTATTTTGTCCTGACTTGGTCTTGAGTACTGTAGGTGAACTGTGAATTAGCAAACCCTGGTCTTGTGAGCCAGTAGAAAAGAAGAAGGTGTTACTGTTGTCTCTTTAGTCTGTAAAAAATGGATGAGGTGATAATTACTACGTAGAAGTCACACATGGCTTTTAGTCACACACTTGCTTGTTTTTTGTTTTGTTTTTTTACTGTTGCTTGGCACACATCTGGGGAGAAAAGACAAATTAGCAAGGTGCCATTACTCTTACTTCTGCTCCAAAATCACACCTTCCAGAAACCTATTGTTGATGTGTGCAACATGACGGTATCGCATAATAAGTTGGGAAATAGAAATGGGCAGACTTACACATATGTTATACAGGTGCATCTCAATAAATTAGAATGTCGTGGAAAAGTTAATTTATTTCAGTAATTCAACTCAAATTGTGAAACTCGTGTATTAAATAAATTCAATGCACACAGACTGAAGTAGTTTAAGTCTTTGGTTCTTTTAATTGTGATGATTTTGGCTCACATTTAACAAAAACCCACCAATTCACTATCTCAACAAATTAGAATATGGTGACATGCCAATCAGCCAATCAACTCAAAACACTTCAAAATGGTCTCTCAGTTTGGTTCACTAGGTAAGCCACAAGCATTCATTACCAAAGAAGCTGGCTGTTCACAGAGTGCTGTATCCAAGTGTGTTAACAGAAAGTTGAGTGGAAGGAAAAAGTGTGGAAGAAAAAGATGCACAACCAACCGAGAGAACCGCAGCCTTATGAGGATTGTCAAGCAAAATCGATTCAAGAATTTGAGTGAACTTCACAAGGAATGGACTGAGGCTGGGGTCAAGGCATCAAGAGCCACCACACACAGACGTGTCAAGGAATTTGGCTACAGTTGTCGTATTCCTCTTGTTAAGCCACTCCTGAACCACAGAAAACGTCAGAGGCGTCTTACCTGGGCTAAGGAGAAGAAGAACTGGACTGTTGCCCAGTGGTCCAAAGTCCTCTTTTCAGATGAGAGCAAGTTTTGTATTTCATTTGGAAACCAAGTCCTAGAGTCTGGAGGAAGGGTGGAGAAGCTCATAGCCCAAGTTGCTTGAAGTCCAGTGTTCAGTTTCCACAGTCTGTGATGATTTGGGGTGCAATGTCATCTGCTGGTGTTGGTCCATTGTGTTTTTGAAAACCAAAGTCACTGCACCCGTTTACCAAGAAATTTTGGAGCACTTCATGCTTCCTTCTGCTGACCAGCTTTTTGAAGATGCTGATTTCATTTTCCAGAACGAGAAACCATTTTCCATTTTCCAAAATGAGAAACAAGAGACCAAAAAATGCAGTTGAGCTGAAGGCCACTGTCAAAGAAACCTGGGCTTCCATACCACCTCAGCAGTGCCACAAACTGATCACCTACATGCCACGCGGAATTGAGGCAGTAATTAAAGCAAAAGGAGCCCCTACCAAATATTGAGTACATGTACAGTAAATGAACATACTTTCCAGAAGGCCAACAATTCACTAAAAATGTTTTTTTTTATTGGTCTTATGAAGTATTCTAATTTGTTGAGATAGTGAATTGGTGGGTTTTTGTTAAATGTGAGCCAAAATCATCACAATTAAAAGAACGAAAGACTTAAACTACTTCAGTCTGTGTGCACTGAATTTATTTAATACGAGTTTCACAATTTGAGTTGAATTACTGAAATAAATGAACTTTTCCATGACATTCTAATTTATTGAGATGCACCTGTATTTGTAATAATTGTATAAAGTAAGCATATACACTCAGTTTGTTGCTTATAAATCCAAACAGTTCTGCAGATTGCAGTTAAATATCAGTTTAACCACTTGATGCTTTATCATTTATGCTGATAACATGAAGTCATTCCATCCACTGGCACATGTTTCAGTAAAAAAAAATAATAATAATAAATCTCCTCTGTCTGCTAACTTTTTCATGTTAATAAGGTTGGCACCTCTGCAAATGAAACTTGATGCTATGCATTTGCATGCTGCATATTGCTTCCACTCATTACAAATGTGTTCCTAGTCTGAAAGAATATAGAGAAAGTTAAACACACACCCCATGCTCCTGATGGCTCTCCCATAGTTTCTTATCATGGTAACTTTCTGCATGTAACGCCGGGGCTTGTCCACCTGCTCCAGCACTTCTTTAGGAAACAAACTCTTTTCATCAAATGGTGCTTTTAAATCTGTTAGAGAGGGAGAGAAATCCAAAATCTGATTTTAGTATGATTTTATTTCAGTTTATAGAGTTGGGTTCTTTTTAGTTTCGTCAACTGTAATAACCCTGCCATTATACATATGCAAAGCCGAACAATAAACCTGTGTTTATCTATTAGTTGCCATGGCTACTTTGTGACAAGTGTGTAGCTTTCCGAAATACCAACACTTTTCCAAGAAAAACACTTTTTCATAAAAACTTTTTCACATCAATTCCAGTAGCTAACATAATTGGCTAGGCAGCAAGTAAAATTCTAGCTAATAGAAAATATTGTACATTTATAGAGATTGAATGATGTCTTCAGGCAAAATGATGTAGTTGCTTTAAAACAGAAATCATCTTCTAACATTAGTAATAAAAGTAACTTGTCACATGAAAACATGAACCTAATTTCATCAGTTAAAAACATTTACTTTTTAATACTTAAGTACATTTAAAAGTAGCACTGTTTTTTTTTTTTTTTTATTACTGTCACTGGACTTACCTTTTTTTTTTATACGTTCACGTTTATTTGAGTAAAGTTTCGACACATTACTTAATACTTACACATATATTTTCACTTTTCTCAGTACTTTATAAAACTATTTTACAATAGTTGAGTATGAGTATGATCACGTTGAGATTTTAAGGCAAGACACTACAAGTAGAAATGGCAATTTTTAAAACTGTTTTTCCTCAAAATCATTTTTTTCTGTATTCAAAAGCAAAAATCTATATTTTTTTGTCAGATGACTTGCATTCATGATTTTTTTTTATTACATTTATTAATTTAGCAGACGCTTTTATCCAAAGCGACTTACAAATGAGGAAATACAAGTAATGCTACCATACAAGATTTTTAATTGAGTACTACAGAAGCACAGTGTGCAGAGTAGAAATATTACATATTCATTCCTATCCCTAATTAGAAGGTTATTGCAGAGGAATTTCACAAAATGGTTCATGTGTTTCCACTCTATTAAGATTGTTGTTGGATTTATATTGAAAAATGTATGTTTGACTTTATACTGAAAAATGGCATTAAATATTTTTTAGAATAACAGTGCGTTATTTTCTTGATGGAATTCCTAAATGTTTTCTCTTGAGAGCATCTTCAAATTGAAGTCATTATTTTAATTCTAGCAACATTAAGAGACTTGGTTTTATAATACAAGCAAATTTATTTGAAGCATATTTAATTAGACGAAGTCTCATTTGCATCAATAAATGCAAATTTAAAAAAAAATACAAAAAAACACGTAGTAATATCAGCAATCAACTGGCATTATTGATTGTGGTATCTATTGTTTGTTTGTTTGTTTGTTTGTTTGTTGTTGTTGTTGTTATTACCCTATTCACCTGTAAGATCTTGCCTTAAACAGCTCTATTTTTTATTCTGCCTCATTTGTAAGGTGCTGTAGATTAAAATAAATAAATAAATAAATAAATAAATAAAAATTTAAAAAAAAGTCAGCCAAATAAGTAAATAAATGTAAATTGAAATGTAGATTAAGCAAATGAAACATTGGTTAATTGTGAATATACCCTACTTTCTCCAGTCACAGGAAGAGGTGGAGGAGTCGGAGAGGATGAATCCCACATCTTCCCAAAATATAAATGAGGATTGATGATGAAGTCGGGTTTACTCAGCTCTTCTAGTGGAGCCAGTTCCTCCACTTGGAGTTTGCTGAGCACCCCTGCATACATACACAGTAACATTTAGGCAAGTATTACATGAGAAAGAAAAAAAAACAAAACAATACATCTCACGAAACCCTTTAAGCTCTCTTAAGCTCTGTCTGAGAAAGGAAATCATTATCAATGAATAACTTAATAATAAACATGACTTAATTATTACTGACTGAATAATGAATAATACGTTATATTATTTTAATTAACTGTATAATATTTTATATTACTGATGAAATACAACTGGTCATGGTAGTGGAACTGATTGTAGTTAAACTTATTAACACAACTTATAAAATACCATTTCAGCATTTATACAGTGACAAAGGGGAACCGTGGGGGGTGTAACCCTGCAAACAGGTACATAAACAAAAAAAATGTCGGAGAGAATAAACTGTGACTGACCAGTAGCGGTATTACAGACACCATTAACATTTGTCCTTTCATTCTGCTGCCTCAAAGCTCTGTGGATTCTTCTAGATCTCTGCCCCGTAGTGTCATCATCACGGGTATGAAGTTGTCTATAGAACACAACATATACAATGATAAAGAGCTGGTGGTGAGTTCCATTAAAATTTGACAGAACTGCTACTCTGGCCATGGACTATGCTGAGCCACCACTGCCCTGATTGGGATGCCAGTCCATAGCAGTGTACTGCAAAACACAATTTCGCACGCTAATTCACACCTAGGGGAACTTTATAATAGGTGAAAGAAAACCTGGAGGAATCCCACTTGGACATGGGGAGAATATGCAAAACTCCAGGCTCATGACTGAACACAATATTGTATTTTAAAATGTGATTTATTCAACTCATTTCCTGATATGATAATTTAACTTTCACATGCCACTTCTATGAAGATCATATGTATAATGACTTGAACATGTTATAATGCATTCATAAGGAATTATACACATCATTATAACTTTTTATGAAAAGGCGTTACAGTTTGTAGTGGTGTTTATAATGCATTTATTACTTGTTAAAAGAAATATAAGTATGGCATGTAACACATTATATCATCATTACATCTTCTCACGATGCACTATGGAAAGTGGGGCTTGGTGATGTAACATGAACAGTACTTATAATGCATTCATAATGCCTAATAAAATACATATAATGTGTAATGCATTTTCTTAATTAATTATAACATTGTATATATAACAATTATTCAATATGAATTCATTATAACATGATATGAAAATGTTCATAGTTTATTACAGATTTATAGAAAGTGTTTCCACTTTCTATAAATCTATATAATCTACCCAGTGTTATATATTGCAGATTAGTCTAATATGTTGCATCACCACATGTTTTAAGCTACATTTACTGTGTAACTACAAAGAAAGAACTCTGTTCACTATTTCCAAGTCAAAATCAATTAAGTGGTTGGATGTGATTAGTGGCCATGGATTTAAACAACAAACTCAATGGCAGAGTACATTTTCAGGTATGTTGTTGTTTTTTTAAGTTGCTATTATAAAATAGAGCATCAGATGAAAAAAATCTAAAAAGTCTACAATGTGATGAAATGACTGTAAACAGCAAAATCCCACTTCAGTTCTGAAGTGAAAGTATCTGGACTGAATTCTGCCAAAATGAGATGAGGCTACTGAGTTCAAGGAACAAACGAAAGGACAAAATGGCATATTTCACATTCTTATTCAAGTTCTGAAGCCTAAGTAATGAATTTGGCTGGTAATTTTAAACTTAACTTCCTGCTGCTTTATTAAAGACCATGGCAGCTTTCCATCAGAGAGTTCAGCCAATGTGCAGCAATTCTTCACTACACGCGTAGAGAAGAGATTACACCACGCATGCACTGCAGTGATCGTGCTGCTTTTGTTTATCGCTCAGAAAATGTTGTGAAATGGATAATTAATTACAATCAATCAAGTGCTTAGTAAAACTACTATTCTGTCACTTTTTTAAAGAAAGTGCACATTAAGAACATTGACAGTAAGGCCATTTTTGAGCATATGAGTGTGGAACAGTGAATGGAATTACACACATGCAAACACACACACCCATACACATTTTTGATTGTATTTTCCATAATCAGCATCAAATCAGCTGCTAACAGTGACAGACAGAGAAGGAAAGAGTATTTAATTTACTTTATCAATCACCCAGATGTGAAAACATTAATGAGCTTGCATGGGAATCCTGGAATAAAAGCTCTCAAGTGTAAATGAACCATCTGCTGGCATTTACCCAACATCTGTCTGGTTCCTATTTATCCCATATTAAATGAGAGAAAAGGAAGAGGGAGAACTAGCTGTCTGGAAAGTAACTGAGATAAAGAAAGATAAAGGTAGGGGAAGGGAGAATGAAAGGTAGAGGAAAGAGGAAAAGAGATAGAGAGCAGAGAAAAGGCTAAAGAAGCAGTGAGGAAAGAGACAGAAGTGGTGAAAACTGAGGGGACAAAGAGAGATAGACAGAATGAGTGAAAGAAAAGATACTGGAAAGAGATAAAAGAGATGAAGTAAGGTATAGAAAGGAGGAGAGAAAAAAGACAGAAGGAGGACATGAACTCAGGAGAGGTAGAGAGCTGGGTATGAAAGAAAGAGACGGCTGGATAAAGGGGGAGACAGATATAATCATAGGAGTGATATGAAGGTGGGAGGAGAGAAAAAGAAGGAGATGGAGAAAAGATGGAGAAAAGAAAAAAAAATTATATGGCAAGAGATAGAGAGAAGGAAGGACACAACCAAGAAACCGAAATGGGAAAAACAGGTGGAGAGATGATGAATGGATAGGGAGAGAGAAAAAGAAAAAGCAAGAAAAAAGAAAGAAGGAGGTGAAGAGCAAGAGGAATAAGGGAAGGTTGCAGGGAGGAAAATAAAGGAGGGAGAAAGACATGGAGAGACAATAATGGTGTTGTTGACTTGTACACTCCTTTGTGCCAACATCCCCTCTTCACCGCTCAACATCATCATAGCCACCCACCCATACACACACACACACACACTCACACACACACCTCACTCACAGGGTGTAATCTTTCTTCTCTTCAGTCTGTGTATTGCGCTCTGATCTCTCAGCATGTTGGGAGCTCTGTCCAGGCTGTGTTTCCTGCTGATCTGTTTCTGTCCCACTCTCTGTGGTAACCTCTGTGCTCACTTCCTGCTCTCTCTTCACAAACGCTTCACTGATTCCTGCCAGGTTCCAGTGTACCTCCTGAAAGGAAAGCTGTTTCCATTATTGCAAACTGTATGCATGTCATCACCAAGACTTAATATCCTATCAGAGCTTTCAGTGGTTCCTCTGACCCTAGATATAGGAAAGCAGTAGATGCTGCATTAGCCATCCTTGCCACATCCATCTTATTGGAAGGAGAGGGATTTGATTGTAAGCCAGTTAAAGTTTATGTACAGATGCATGTCTATCCTGATAAAATCAGCTTGTGAATTTAATATTATAAGGTCTATCTGGGTGAAAGTGCTATTTTGAGATATTGGACAGTTTTTAAACACTAGCCAAATATAACATCAAATAATGTTTGGTTTGTAAGGATCTATCTGTCTGTTTCATATTAAGCAATCTCTTAGTCTCATTATATAACTAATAAATATTAACAAACTCAACAGAGAAAAACATTTTGAGCGAATTTGTTGTATTTTCCTGAATGTATAATTTAATATCTAAAATACAAATAAAAATCTTTTACAATTGTTCCTAAACATCTTTACCATGAAATTATGTTGCAAACCAGTACAGTAGACCTGAACAGTACCTTTTTGTACACTTACTTTCTTACTTACTTACTTATAGGACCTTATGAAACTAAATTTATCTGTGAGTTTGGAGATACTTTGGAAAGTTAACACTGCAGGACAATAATTTGTCCCCCCATGATGAAGCTTATGTGGTAAACTAATTTTCGACCAAAATGCCAGACAGAACCGTATAATACTAAAGTCACCATATCCAAAGCAATAGCTAATAACTTAATAAGTTAAAGATAATATAAATGGTTTTAAATAATTAGGAAAATCTAGGAAACTGTTTGTGGCTAGGCAAAGTTATGTGGCTAGTGATAACTTACTACATACCTCCTTTACTGGGACTGACAAGTACAAAGGCTGCGCCTATTTTACAAAGAGTAAAACTAACCTGTCCAAATGTCCCTATAGTTCCTCCAGGCAGGAAGCTGAGAGCCAGACTGCAATCAGCCGAGGCACTGAGGAGAAAGAGACGGCCACTATGGACACACGTTTCCAAGTGAGTGATGCAGTCAACATGAGGGTGGAGGCACGATAGCATCTCTGGCGCCTGACTGATTGCACTCTCAGATGGTTGGAGACAATATTCCTGAAACAAAAGAAGAACCGGGAGAGAAGATGTGTTTCATTACTGTTTTCAACACACTGTCATCGACTTTAACTCAGAAGTGGGTATCATCTTTGTCATCCAAATTTGAGGAAGCCTGTGTAGTGCATACTCAAAATCTGAAGTTAGAACAACAAATCTCAAGTGATTTCATCTGATGTTTACACACTCAGGCTGACAAACAATGTGCAAGCTGATTCACTAACAGGGGCTAAGATTGAGTCTTTCATATGAGCAAAAAAAAAATGAATATGCAGTTTGGGGTGTTTTGATCTAAAGGTGTAAATTAGAGCAGAGTCTATGCAAATTGATTAATTTAGCACCCGTGATGTGATTTGAAACTCTCTTTGGGAATGGTGATTTTGTGTGCAAATCTATGCCCAATATGCATGTATTAATTTTGCAGAAGCCTATTTCTGTCAGTTTGTCAGAATCTTGGTAAAATTAGGGGCTCAATTTCCTTCATGCTCATGTACAAAATCTGCTTGATAACCTGCTAGCATGATCAGTCAATCAATCACTTTAATTATAAAGCACAATAAAAATAACACTAGTTGATCATTGTGCTGTACAACCAACTACGAAATATACAACATTCTGAAAAGAAAAAGTACAACCTCACAGAAGTGAAAAGACATGATTGCACATGATGCACATGGTAACAGAAAACCAACCAAGGACATGCTATGGGTTTAGTTATAGGCTTAGATTTAAATTCTGATACTGACAAAATGATTCTGAGTGATACTGGCAAACTATTCCACAATTTCGGTCCTGCTATTGCAAAAGCACGATCATCCTTCGACTTTAACATAGATTTAGGGACCATCAAAAGTCTCTGGTCAGATGATAAAGTAATGCAGCTCAATCACCTGTCATGTACTGATTAATCACAGTGTCTGTGAAAGATATATGCTGTAAATTCAAAGACATACCCTAGAAATGTTACTGAGCAGCACCTGATTAATCCTTTTTTGATTACACATACAAGAAGGTTTTTTTCCCATAAATATCCTGTCAGGTTACTCTTGTTGCCCATCTGGTGGATATTAGCAGGGAAGATTATGAACATTTATAAATATGGCTTTAAAATCCTCAGAAATCTTGTCAGGTTAGCTTGTGTTAGCTATCTGCCTAACAATGTATGAAAGCTGAAAACATGAATGCTCATAACTTTCTTTTTTCCTACTTTAAGACCAATTATGGACTAAAAAAAAAGTGTGGTCTTGGGGGAATAAAACTAAATCTGAACACAGACAATCAATTGTAAGAGTTTTGAAATATTACACCTATAAACAGCTTCAATTGCCATTTTGAAAAAGAAATTGCATCAGACTAAAGCAATGCCTTCTGGCAGTGTTGCCATGTGCATTTATTTTCCTGCTTGAGTTATTATTCCTTGTTTGATTGTAAGATGGGTATTTTGAATACATTTATTGATTTGCAACTATATATTAAAACATATTTCCATTCAAGTAGAACTTATATAGTAAATCCTATACTATACTTACCCTCAATTCATTACAACAGATTACATAACATTTTAGATTACATTTTTTATCATTGTCATACCTATTCTATATTTATCACAATTTATAACAAATCTAATCAGAGGTCAGAAGGTGTTGATTTATTTTCTATAACAGGACTCTGAAAGTAGTCCTGGTGATAACTGAAATTACGGGTTATATTAATGCACTCATTTTAATATGTTATTGTTTCTATAAAGTGGATATAAAAAGCATGCATACCCCTGTTAAAATTGCAGGTGCTTTTCTGTGCTTTAGCTTTTTCCACATTCATTACCTAACCACTCACATTCAAACTCATGTTCAAAAGTAATTATCATACAGCTGTCATCAATGAAGTGATTCTGATTAACCCCAAACAAAAATCAGCTGTTTCTATAAGATTTTCCTCTTGGTTTCATCAGACTGCTGAAGCCATGGTCCGCAAAGAGCTTACAAAGCATGTACAGGATCTCAATGTTGAAAGGTCAGGAGAGGGGTACAAAATAATTTCCAAAACATTAGATGTACTATGGAACACTGTGAAGACCATCATCAACAGGTTGAGAAAATGGGGCACTACAGTGACATCACAAAGAACAGGACATCCAGCCAAAATTGACAAAAGGACAAGACAAAATCTTAGCAAGGAGGCTGCCAAGAGAGCTACAGCAACATTAAAGCAGCTGCAGGAATATCTGGCAAGTACTGGTCACACCCTGCATGTGACAACAACCTATTATTTTCTTCACGTGTCTGGGCTATGGGGTAGGCTGGCTAGACAGAAGCCCTTTCTTACACAAAAAATGTCCAAGCCTACCTAATAACCTCAAATGATGCATCAAACTGTGTTATAGCCCGGTGAGACCAAGGTAGAATCTTTTGAGCATAATTTTAAAATATATTTTTGGTACAAAAACACGACAGCTTATCAGCCAAAGAACACTATATCTGTGGGGAAGCGTGGTGGTGGCAGCGTCGTGCTATGAGGCTGCTTCTCTGCTTCTTCATCTATTTTTGACAAAATCTGCAGACCTCTGTTAGACAGCTGAACATGAAATTTCATCTTTCAGCACAATAACGACTCAAAGCACAAATCCAAGTCAACAACGGAATGGCTTCAGAAGAAGAAGATCAATGTTTTGGAATGGCCCAGTCAGTGCCCAGATCTAAATCTTCTATCCTATTCTGTTATCACATTAAATGTGGAAAGAGATCTGACATGATTTATATGGGTTTATTTTTTTTTTTTTTTTACCTCACAACAACCCACAATTTTAACAGGGGTGTGTAGACCTTTTATATCCACTTTAGTAACAGCCATTTCACAGGCATTTCTGTACTGGAAGAAATAATGATGATGTAAATGAATGAATGATTTAAAATGTGTTGTTATTTAATAAATTAAAACATATAATTGTTAATATGTTGAAGCTTTTTGTAAGGAGACATTTATTTAACATTTATGAAAAGAATCTCCAGTGTCAGTACTTTCAGTCAGTAAGTTTTCTGCCACAGGAACGCCTTCAGGACTTCCTGGTTTCTCAGTAACACAGCAAACTGTTGTTACCTCATTACACATTTTCCTCATTAAGGTAAAAGGAACAACTGTTTATAGCTGCTAGAATGTAAGTAATAATAAGAACTAACCTGTCTAGTGCACATTCCTTGACAGTAAATGTAACTATAAATAGTGTAATAAAATAAGTCCTTGTTAGCAGACTCAGACCTTCCCGACTGAATCAGACTTTATACAGAGGCAGAACCAGAATGAATAAACCAGAATGACCTCTGATCCTGCCTACATCAAAGAAAGACAGACAGAAAATTAATGATTTGTGTATAAAAACTCACAAGGTATAATTACATTAAAACCCTTTAGTTCTTTTTCCTGTTTAGCAATGTTCTCAGTGGAGGTTTTAGTACACCGGCAGTTAATAAGAATCAGTAGTTTGTGTCACAGCCACAGAGACAACATATCAGCCTGTAAAGCAATTATATCTGACGAGCAGGCCCAAATGTGAGGCTACAAATTATCACGAGCTATTGAAGCAGTAAAATGAAAGCGAACACGTGATTTATCCTCATTGAGGAAGGCTGTTATACTTCACCGAAAGTTATGAGGAGTTGACAAACACCCTGCTCTCCCTTCATCAATCATGGTGGTTCTACTGACAGGCTCCATTTGTGGCTCAAGGACAGAAACTTGTGTCCTTCAGACATGATGACTAGAGGAGGGAGCGTTGCTCCTGCGCAAAACATCACTGATGAATGTGCTATCAGTATATATGTGTATAAATTTGCTATTAGAGATGTCTGAAGGAAAGCTGAATCCGTGATTGCTCTGTAATGAGGTCAATGTAGGACTTGTGGGTGCAATTTGTAGATGCACAGTCTGAATAATTGGTGACTGTGTATCATCAGAATTTATTCCCTTTCAAGTGGATTGGGTTAATCTTGGGTCAGACTTGGTTAAGCATTACTCTTACAATTCACAAGGCTGGCATCTCCTGTGCCTCGCACATTGACACCGAAAAAACATAAATATTTCACCAAATCAATGTGAAAATGTTCTTATTTAATTTTTAATCTTGTCTAGGCTATCTTCCTGCAACGATCACACTGGGCAAGGAGCCAGTGGTGGTAAAAATGGTCAATCCGTCTAAAGATGTCTAAAACCTTGCAAGTTACATGTGATTTCCTCAGACAGTAAATGTTAGACTTTGATCAAGTTATTGGATAGTTACTTGCTGCACTGAAACAGACTGACAGTTCAGTTTGTCATCAGACACCAACTATCAAAATGTCCATTTTGATCCAGCACCTGAGTCAGACTGGAATATTTAAATGCAAATTTCTCCTTTTCCAAGGCTGGCACACATATGCTTTTCATTTCAACCAAACCCTGGTGCATTCACCTCTTTGGTGCAGTTCGTTTAGGCAGGTGTGAAAACAGCAATCACACTCGGGTGCCGACCAAAATAATTGGCCCAGGGCAACCTGAGAGTGAATGGATTTGGTCAGTGTTGCCAATTTAATGACTTTGTCACTATTTTTGGTTAATTTTGGATAGTTTTTAAGTAGACATTAGCGACTGTCCTGAAATCGATATGGCCCTCCATTTCATATCACAGCTTCTGGTTATACGAGTTGACAGAGCAGGTTAAGTCCAATCACTGATCAGCATTGTTTGTCCTACCCACACACTTCTTTGTTCTTCATTTTAAACTCTATTCTTGACTATATTTGCAGTATTAAAAGGTATAAGTAATAAAATAGGTTTTCTATTTCTATCTATTTCTATTCTGTTGTTCTACGCTGATCACCCATAACATTAAAACCACTGACAGGTGAAGTGAATAACATTGACTATCATGTTACAGTGGCACGTGTCAAGGGGCAGAATATATTAGGCAGCAAGTGAACAGTCAGTTCTCAAAGTTGATGTGTTGGAAGCAGGAAAAATGGGCAAGTGTAAGGATCTGAGCAACTTTGACAAAGGCCAAATTGTGATGGCTAGACATCTGGGTTACGGCATCTCCAAAACAGCAGGTCTTGTGGGTTGTTCCCGGTATGCAGTGGTTAGTACCTACCAAAAGTTAACCAAGGAAGGACAACCGGTGAACCAGTGATGGGATCATGGGCGCCCAAAGCTCATTAATGTGCGTGGGGAGCGAAGGCTAGCCCATCTGGTGCAATCTTCAGAAAATCTTCCACATGTAACACGTTTCAATATGTAAATGATCATGACAAATCAATGAATATGTAAATTAGTTGATGGCATTTTCTAGTGACTTCTAGTGACTTTTTGAGCATGCATTAGCTCCTCTGAATACAGTTGGGAACACTGATTTTGGTCTGCTTCCAAGTAAACTATAGTCCAGTTTGACTGTAGTGAGAACACAATTTGACCCTGTGATGTTGTGTATTGGTAGCAAAATAAACTAAACCAGACATTCATATAACTATTTAATCACTTAGCACTGACTCCATGTTCTCCATGTCCAGTTGTTTTTATTGAGCACATGATTGCCAAAGATTTCTATTGCTGAATTTTGAAGTGCATTTTCAGTCCCACTCCTTCCAACAGGACCCTCAGGAAAAGTTTGTTTCTTTGCCTTTTGTTTAATTGAGTGCCAAATTGAATCAAATCAAATAGTAAACAAGCCAGAAGTATCAGTTTCAATGTTGTTTGAACTAAGCAAACCAAGAAAGCACACTTTAATATTGTCATATTTTTCAAGTCTGAGAAATGTAGAATACTAGACCCACCTAGAAAGTTCATTCAATCTCTGATTAAAAATTATATTATGTTAAACATCCAGAATATATACATTTTTAATATTTTACAAAGTATTGCCTGGGACATTTGAGGTATAGCCCATAATTGACTACTATATTGCTTTCCTCTAAAGACCAGCTTGACATTTTAGTTCATGGACATAGGCCATAGGGTCGACATTCTGGATTGCCACTCAGATAAAACTCATCACTACTGGCATGGTGAAGCAGCAAAGGTCAGAGGTCACCCCAGCTCTGATTTACTTTCAACATTTTGAAGGTTAGCTAGAGCTGAGGGTGTTATAGAAAGATGTTAAGTTCCACAGTCTTTCATAATTCACATCTTACTTAGCACTGCTCTTATTTTATCAGTTACTTAACACTCATACAACAAGTTCTTCAAGAGTAAATTATTTAAAAAATTGGACAAATCATTTTAGTACCCCTAATTGTTGTGATTTATTATCGACCAACATCTATACATTTATTTGTTATTATCCTTACTACTTTGAGTCTGTAAGAACAAACTCTTTTAATTGTGACCTGTAGTAGCATTTGATATGTCATAGAACAAATTGGTTTTGGTACCTGGATGTCCCACATCTTCAGCACTCCACTCATATCCGCTGTGACCAAGTAACAACCGCTGCCATCTACAGTCATTATGATGGAGTTTGAGCCTTCATGAGCCACAAACTTGCCAACTAATCGAGCATTCACTGTATTCCAGAAACAAACAATGCCTGAACCCCCACATGACACCAGTTCAGCTCCACCTCGAAGAAAATTCACACAGACAAGTTTAATTAATTTATTTGTTTGTTTAATTGTGTATTTATGTTGCATTTTGTAAGACATTAGTGCTGTGTATTTAGGAGAGATTATTGGAATATGTGCTTTGTGAAAGATTTCCCTCTCATTCCATTACCTGTTGCAGCAAATCTTTTTCGTCCTTCCAGAAAGGCCAGTCTGGTCACAACATAACCCTCCGAGTCTTTTTCACTGGAATTTGCTGTTGGTTGTTTAGTACTGGGAGTACTAGGTAAAGTGCTCTCTGCAATGAAGGACAATGACAGTTCACTCTTACAGACATATGTTAATAAGCTTTATTCATCTTCACAACTTCAGTAGTGTCCAAGAGTTAAAACAACAGAAGTATACAATTTTATTTGTAAATAATTGTCACAGTGTTACTGGGGCAATACACCTTCCCATCAGCAGATACCCCCCTCCCCTGAGTTCTGAATAGCCATTTCCAATAACATTTTTTTATTATTATTATTTTGACAAAAGACATCTATCCACTGTCTGTACAAAATTGTGTCTGTATACTATATACTATAGCAAATCGGAACAAAAAAATTAATAACTGCTACAACCCTTTTCTTTCTCCGAAGCACATTGCAGGTAATTTTGAGCATTTCATCCCTGTGTTTTATAGATGAGTATTCTTTTTAATAATAATGCATTTAACATGAATGCACGTCGCTGTTCATACTGCTTCACATGGAGGCGTAACACACTCAGATGAAAGTGCTATGTGCCCTCCTCCACATACATGAGCTCACAAACACCCACGATTGTCTATTGTCACTTTGATTGACAGGGGAGAAGGAGCACTTTGCCATTTTGGTCTCCTGGATGGCTGTGGCATCATCAGGATTTGAACTCAGAATCACTGGACAATAGGGCGATCACTTTTCTGTTGCGCCAGTCAAGAGACTGCAAATGAAATTTTATGATTGACAGGTTCATTCAAGTCCTACATTGTAGATAGATGCCAAACATGTCTTCACTGATGGGAAATAATTGAGGTAAAAAGTATCCATTTCATTTTTTTTTTTTTACCAGACTACTCATCAGGCAAAAAGGAGAATTCCCTAAGAGGTGTGTTATAAAACATTCATTTATTTATTCATTTATTCAAATTTATTATCCATTTTATTCTGGTGAGGGTCGCGCTGGATCCAGGGCCTATCCCAGGAACACTATGCTCAATGAGGGAATACACTAGTCCATCGCAGGGCACACACGCAATCATTCAGATGATCAATTTAGAATAGTCAGTCTACGTACTGGCATTGGGAGAACATGCTAAACAAAACTCGGCACAAACAGTAAACCAAGCTCAGGACTGCACTGGAGACTCTGGAACGGTTACCTGCTACACCATTATATTGTTATGCTATAATATATTTGTTTCTATTTATTTTTATGGTTTTGAAAAAAAGACTCACCTGAGCTGAACTTGCAGTCTTGCTGTTGTGGGTTTTTGTACAGTTTGCGTATGGCATTTTCAGTGCTGTTGTTCCAGACAATAATCTCACCATCTCTACCACCTACACAAGACACAATAAAAATAAATCAACATATATTGTCAAAGCACAAAAAAGCTCGAAATAGAAGTGTTAAAACAATAATGTTAAAATATCATGGCTCATGGTATACTGCTGATGAGACTGGCAGTTCTGGATGCTCATTATTTATCCACCCAGCAGCCATATTTATTCAAAACTGCCTAACAATTTCCACTCTCATTTCTCATCACTCTGATGCAGCTTTTATATTCAAATCAGTGGAATTTAACAAATGCTTTCAGTAGCAAAGCATCCAAAAACCCGGGTGCTGGAGCAAGGGCTATTTTACTTCACTGGTTACTAACACAACCAACACAACATTGTGAAATTATATTTCACAAGCAACATCACATTACTCACTGAGTGACCCATTATCTCCTAAAGACTGTCTAATTAAAAATATATATATATCACCAAAGACCATCTAATCAGAAGAACATGACCTCCTAAAGACTGTCTAATTAAAAAATTATCTACAAAGACTGTCTAATTGAAAAAACATGACTTCCTAATGACTCTAATTTTTTTTAAAATCTCCTAAAGACAATGTAACTAATGTAAAAAAAATAAAATTAAAATTAAAATTAAATAAAAAAACAAAGTCCTAATTAAAAAAAGAGGTGCTATTAGATGGTGCCAACAATGAACTCCTTGTCCTGAGATGTTATGGCATTTAAACAGTATAAAGGGCACGAGGGGCAACCGACCTGAGAATGTTGAGCAGGATCAGTGAGCATGGTCATTAAAAATGACCACAAGGTATAGTGAATTGTACCTTCACTCCTAAACAAAATGTAGACCCTGGCAAGCAAGGGGAATGGAGCCACACGTGTCTCAGTGCTCACAGAACTGAAGTGCTCTTATGCATGCCAGTTTCTCTGCAGACCCACTTCATTGCTCCATGCTCACGGAATCATCTTTGTGTCATCGCATGTTACCTTTCCCTAATTTGTAATGAACATACTCACTGATAATGCTGTAGTCCTTGCAGTCTCTATAAAATATACTGTTTAAACGCCATGTGTTTTTTTTTTTTTTTTTTTTAATCAGGCTACTGGCATTGTAGGAAGATGCTGTAGTAGCTTGTCTTGATATTTTCACAAGAGCACAGTTTGCGATCTGCTTCGCTTTGATTTCCATCATTACTCATGAAATATGTCCAGATCATTGTCAATTTGTGTTGTCTGTTCATTAAAGCAACAATGTACACTAGATATACGTCACATAGTATCACCTGGTGTACGAGTATATCGGACTGATACCTGATTCCAGTATCAGTATTGATGCATCCCTAAGCTCCCATTAAACACCCATTCTTTTTTGAGATCCTGCTTTTAGGCATCATTATCAGAATTCAGTTCACTAGACCAATGAGAGTTTCAACCAACATAACACACCAACTGTCACTCACTGTGTATGATGGGTATATTAACAACTGTAAGTGCAAACTTGTAGCTAACTGAAAGCAAACTACAAAAACAATTATTTTTAGCATACAATAGTGCTGAGAACTAAAAAATAATGGCTGCCACTATTAAATATAGTTGGGGATACATCCTCAGGAAAGCTGGTAGTGAATAAAAATGATATATTCAAAGCACACTAAAAGATGAGGAGACTGTTCTATGAGGACCTTGAAGGGAGTCCCGAACACCTGCTAAGGTTCCTTTTCAACTTAAAATGCTGCCCAGTGACACATGGACCTTGGAAGCAGCTTGAAACCACTAAAGCAGCTGTCTCCAGAACTGAACACAGCAAGCATCTGCTAAATTAATAAACATAAATATGAGAAGCAGAGAATTAGAGGGCATGAGAAGGAGGAGAAGTACCAGTGACTAAGGTCTGAGGTGGGTGAAAGGCTGCACACAAAATGTGCTCCCGATGCTGAACGCCGCCTTTCCACTCTGAAGGCTGTACAAAGAAGCGAGAGAACGAGTTCATCCTGAACACAGAGATCACCCTGCACAGAAAGACAGACACAGATTAGAATGAAGAGAGAGAGAGAGAGAGAGAGAGAGAGAGAGAAAGATGAAGCTCCAGTGACGAGAAATAAATGAGATATGACTGGAGAAAATTAGAAGTTCATCTCTAAATGTCAGAGCTAGTTTGTGTTCGGAAGATGGAAGAAAACAAGATTGCCACAAATGTGCGTGCACACACACACACACACACACACACACACACACACACACACACACACACACACACACACACACACAGTCTGACCGCTTTTCGGGTGCTTTGCAGAGGACGAATGAAAAGAAACATGATACCAAGAAACTAGAAATGAGCCTTATAACAATTTTTAAAGGAATACTAAAAATGCATTAAGTACAACAAGCAGGGAATACTAAAGTTTAATATACTATACCTCATATACTATACCTTGTACTACCTCTATATATGCTTCAGAATAAATTAGTACAAAAGTATTATTAGAAGTAAACTTATATGAGTACTTTGAACATACTAATAATACACTAGCCATACACATATACTGATTTTTTTTTTTGTTTGTTTGTTTTTTTGCTTTACATGATAATAAGGACACATTCATACCTACTTTGTTTGGGGTGAAACTTTTTTTTTGTATTATTTGGTTCATTTTGAAAGATGTAATCACTCCACTCATACTTGTGTGTGCAACAAATAAATGAACCCTGGTCTGCTAAAAAAAATTAAAATAAATAAATAAATAAATAAATAAAAATAGGCATCTCATGCAAGTGTTGCCACAGAGAATGATGCAGTCTCAGTGAAATTCAGTCTTTGTGTTAATATCAACATTTAAAAAGCACCTACTATATTTATGCAGAACAACCTGCATTTCATTCTACACTCACAGAAACAAAGATGCCAGAAAGAGGTTCTTTAGAGTGATTCTGTAGAAGTATTTTTGGCTCCTCAAACAACCTTTCAGTCCATTAATTTTTAGCCATTATTTGTGGTTGTCACGATAAATGGAATAATCATTTCCCACCACAAAGATCCACATAATTGAACTCATGACAGCCCTAGACAGTGCTCCTCCCCACCATCAGAGGTCATTGTCTCCAGAGGTCTAATCTGTTGTTAATTTCCTGACTACTTCCTGGTTTTGCTCTATATACAGTGGGGGGAAAAAGTATTTGATCCCCTGCTGATTTTGTACGTTTGCCCACTGACAAAGAAATGATCAGTCTATAATTTTAATGGTAGGTGTATTTTAATAGTGAGAGACAGAATAACAACAAAAAAAATCCAGAAAAACACATTTCAAAAAAGTTATAAATTGATTTGCATTTTAATGAGTGAAATAAGTATTTGATCCCCTATCAATCAACAAGATTTCTGGCTCCCAGGCGTCTTTTACACAGGTAATGAGCTGAGATTAGGAGCACTCTCTTAAAGGGAGTGCTCCTCATCTCAGTTTGTTATCTGTATAAAAGACACCTGTCCACAGAAACAATCAATCAGATTCCAAACTCTCCAGCATCGCCAAGACCAAAGAGCTGTCCAAGGATGTCAGGGACAAGATTGTAGACCTACACAAGGCTGGAATGGGCTACAAGACCATCACCAAGCAGCTTGGTGAGAAGGTGACAACAGTTGGTGCGATTATTCGCAAATGGAAGAAACACAAAATAACTGTCAGTCTCCCTCGGTCTGGGGCTCCATGCAAGATCTCACCTCGTGGAGTTTCAATGATCATGTGAACGGTGAGGAATCAGCCCAGAACTACACGGGAGGATCTTGCTAATGATCTCAAGGCAGCTGGGACCATAGTCACCAAGAAAACAATTGGTAACACACTACGCCGTGAAGGACTGAAATCCTGCAGCGCCTGCAAGGTCCCCCTGCTCAAGAAAGCACATGTACAGGCCCGTCTGAAGTTTGCCTGAATGATTCAGAGGAGAACTGGGTGAAAGTGTTGTGGTCAGATGAGACCAAAATCAAGCTCTTTGGCATCAACTCAACTCGCCGTGTTTGGAGGAGGAGGAATGCTGCCTATGACCCAAAGAACACCATCCCCACCGTCAAACATGGAGGTGGGAACATTATGCTTTGGGGGTGTTTTTCTGCTAATGGGACAGGACAACTGCACCGCAGCAAAGGGACGATGGACGGGGCCATGTACCGTCAAATCTTGGGTGAGAACCTCCTTCCCTCAGCCAGGGCATTGAAAATGGGTCGTGGATGGGTATTCCAGCATGACAATGACCCAAAACACACAGCCAAGGAAACAAAGGAGTGGCTCAAGAAGAAGCACATTAAGGTCCTGGAGTGGCCTAGCCAGTCTCCAGACCTTAATCCCATAGAAAATCTGTGGAGGGAGCTGAAGGTTCGAGTTACCAAACGTCAGACCTTAATGACTTGGAGAGGATCTGCAAAGATTAGTGGGACAAAATCCCTCCTGAGATGTGTGCAAACCTGGTGCCCAACTACAAGAAACGTCTGACCTCTGTGATTGCCAACAAGGGTTTTGCCACCAAGTACTAAGTCGAAGGGGTCAAATACTTATTTCACTCATTAAAATGCAAATCAATTTATAACTTTTTTGAAATGCGTTTTTCTGGATTTTTTTTGTTGTTATTCTGTCTCTCACTGTTAAAATACACCTACCATTAAAATTATAGACTGATCATTTCTTTGTCAGTGGGCAAACGTACAAAATCAGCAGGGGATCAAATACTTTTTTCCCCCACTGTAAGCACACGGGCTGCGTACGAAATAGCATACTGTGACAGTACCTACTACATTAGATCCAGTGCCTACTGCTCGGCCGTTGATACAGTACGTACTGATCAGTATAAGTGGGAAGCATGAATACAATCCAGACGTAATACACAGAATACACAGCGCAGATTCTGACAGTTCTTCCACTCCAGTCCCATTGAATTATGGGATAGCGCAGTATCCACAGTGTCCAGTGGTTCCATACTGCAGAATCTCAGCAGAAGCAGTAGGTCATCCAGGTATTTCTCGCCTACTGTTTTATGAATACTGAGAATTCGGACATAGTACTCCTTTGGCGTACTGCTTTTCGCCTACTGTGTAGTAAGGTTGTAGGGATATTCGGACACAGCCATGGTTTTCAATTCATCTTAGCGAAGTCTTTCCAACAAGGATACAGGAAGGCATTTTTACATTTGTGGTGCTAGAAATTTAAGCAGTATACATGTGGTGTGCGTTATGACATCACACCCAAAGAACAGGCAAATTATTTTTGACTATGTGACACCGCCCTGAAGTGGTCTATTTTTGTACAGTCGCACAGCCTGGGGTGTGTTTACTGTATTCCACTTATACACTTATGCTTATTTTTATGAAAACAACCTAAACTACATAGTGACTTAAAAATACATTTTTTACAAGAGTATAGCTACTTCTCCCCATCACACAACAGCTATAAATCTGGGAGGGTAAGCATGCTTTCTTTTTAAACTTAATGAGTCCAGTCCTACTCGCTATCCTCACCAGGATTCAACTTCTGAGTCTCCAATACATCAGCCACAGGCCAAAGTTTTCTTCACTGTCAAGTCAGGTCACCTTGATATTTATAGCACATATAAAGACAAGTGTGGGCTGAACTGCCTACACTGCCCCCTCTATTTCATGGAACAAAACTTACTGGACAAACTAAAATAATGAAAAAAGAAATTGTCATTTTTAATACATGGTTGCAAATCCACTTTAGTTAAGGGTTTTCCATGCTTAGTGGTTTCCAGTGCTTTTGAAATCGCCTCTTCTCACTGTAAACTTTTCCCTTTTTTCATAAATTCATTTAATTTTACTTGGCAGAGTAGATATTAGCATACTTCATACATGTAGTAAAAAGTGGTATTGTGAGACACAAACTGTGTCCTCAGTCACACACACACACTCACTGTCTTATTCATTCCCTCTCTATGTTTCTATCTCTCACCTGTCCCAGCCAAACACTAACACTGTCCTCTTCAGCACCAGTATCTGTGAGATTTCCACTGCCAGGTCTCGGCATGCGTTCAGTCTGTGGTGACAGTGGCCATTGAAGTCCCAGACCTTCACATACATAAATACAGGAACATAACAGTATATTAGCTTGATGTACAAATAAAGCTAGCTTGATGTCAACACTAGCTTGATGTCAGTGTTGTCCATACAGTGAGGTCACCAACAACAACCATAGTGTCAAAAGACCATACACGTGTAAACATATACGTGTAAATAGATATTTTCTCAAAAAGAAAACAAATTCTATGGATAATTTCCATATTACACTTTTTATATGTTTATATGTGATAGGAAAAATAAAGTGCACCTTTTGTTCAATTCCATTATATACAGACATAAAACATCACCTGGTTCTCATCAGGTCCTAACACTTAGTAAATCTGACATCAGGTAACAAACACCACATAACTGATTCCACTGTATCATTATCCATCCATCCATCCATGTATCCATTTTCTGTACCACTTATCCAACACAGGGTTATGTGAAGCCTATCCCAGGGAACTCGGGGCACAAGGCAGGGGACAACCTAGATGGGGTGGCAACCCATTGCAGGGCACAACCGCACACACACTCACACACTACGGACAATTTAGATATGCTAATCAGTCTACAGTGCATGTCTTTGGACTGTTGGAAGAAACCAGAGTTCCCGAAGGAAACCCCCGAAGCATGGGGAGAACGTGCAGGAGTCGAACCCCTAACCCCAGAGGTGCAAGGTAAATGTGTTAACCATTAAGCCACTGTGCCCATTGTATCATTGTAGTTTTGGGGGGTTTCTTTGCTTTTTTTTGTGACTAAATAATCAGCCCATATGTGAAATCCATGTGTGATAATGTAAGTGCATCCTTGCTGCCTCCACATCAATTAACAAAATAATATGCAACCACTTGCTGCTAATAAAATGCAATTGTTAGCTGATCATCAGGATGTGTGGTCTCCTCTATAAAAGCTATACAAACTTTTGGTGATGTGGAGCCTTCAGGTCTGTATCAACACCATGCTATGGAGACAAGACGTCAACAGTGATCTCAGAGAAGCAGCTGTCGCTACAAATCAGTCTGGGGAGGGTTATAAGGCCATATGCAAACAATTTCAAATCCATTATTCTACAGTGAGAAGGATTATTAAGAAATAGAGAACTGAATACTGTTGCCAATCTTCCCAGGAGTGGACAACCAGAAAATTCATCCCAAAGTCAAATCAGAAATTTCAAAGAAGAAAGAGTTACATCTAGGGATCAGCAGGCATTAGTGAGGATATTAAATGTTGACGTTTATGACTCAACATTGTGACTTGTGACTGTCAGAAAAAGACTTTTTATGTAAGGGTATCCAGGAGAAAGCCTTTTATTTCTAGAAAGAACATTCTAGCACAGCTTAGGTTCACAATGTTACATATAAAAAAATCTCAACAGTTGTGGAACAAATGTCCTTTGGTCTGATGAGACAAAAGTGGACATGTTTGGTTATAATGAACGGCAAAAAACACCTTATGTCCATTGTCAAGCATGGTGCTGGAGGATTGATGATTGGGAGATGTTTTGTTGCCACAGGTTCAGGACCCCTTACATTTACTGAGTCGATCATGAACTCTTCATCATACCAGCCCATTCTGGAGGTAATTGTGAGGTCATCTGTCCAGCAGCTAAAGTTTGGCACAAACTGCATTATGCAAAAGGACAATGATCCCAAGCACACCAGCAAAAGTGTTGAATGTCACTGAATGTCATTCCAAAATCAAGGTTTTGGAACGGCCAAGTCAAAATCCAGACCTCAGCCCCATCAATATGTTTTGGTGGAGCCTTAACACAAGCAAATGCCCTCAAACATCAATGAACTAAAACAATGCTGTAAGGAAGAGTGGAGCAAAATTCTTCCAAGATGATGTGAGAGACTCATAAAGTAACTCATAAAAACTCATACAGAAAATGTTTACTTCAAATTGTTGCTGCTAAAGGTGCTTCTACAAGCTACTGGATGATTGAGTGTGCTTATTTTCACACATGGCTTAGTTTTAGGACCCAGTGAGGAACAGATGATGAAATGATGGTTTTTTTTAAAGAATTAAAAGAGGGTTTGCTTTTTTTTAACACTGTACATTTGATCCCAGATTTAAATATATAAGCATTATATAACATTATAACAAATACAGTATGTATGTTGTCATTTAGTCACAAGATTTAGATTTAGGACAAAACTTCCCCTATGATAAACAAGTGATTTCTTCTATTTCCTGATTTCCTCATTTTAGAAAATAACCCATAATTGCTGTAATAATATGCTTGTGACCTCTGACCTTTATTGCTCCATCCGTGCCAGCAGTGAAGAGTCTTGTCTGAGTTGCGTCCAGCGCCATGGTGGTGATCTCAGCGTCGCCATGGCAACAGGGAAAGTGCTTGACCTTCTGTCCAGTGTCCATGAGCCAAATCTTTACACTGGAGTTTACGTCACTGCTGATAACCTTAGAGGAGCACAACATCAAAAGTGTAAGAGATTTGTAGCGTGTGTGTGTGTGTGTGTGTGTGTGTGTGTGTGTGTGTGTGTGTGTGTGTGTGTGTGTGTGTGTGTGTGTGTAGGACAGAAGCATCTCTTAAGGAATGCAGTTTTACAGAGTCAGAGTGCCCCCACCTGTCTAAAAAGAGAGTTGTAGAGGACGCAGGTGACGGCGCTCTCGTGACTCATCACTCGCTTTCTATCCTCTTTCTGTCCCTCGAGGAAGAACAGAGTGCTGTTAAAGGAGAGGAAGAGGCGTGATCGCTCCTCATGGAAGAACAGGAGCTTTGTACACTCCTGAGCTTTAGGGAAGAGTCCTGCCACATGCTGGACACACAGATGAGTGGACACATCCCACACCCTTAAGACCTGAGAGAGAGAGAGAGAGAAAGAGAGAGAGAGAGAGAGATCATCAACCAAAATATCAAGTAAATGTAACTTAAGTACAGTGCTACACCTTTACTATCATTAAAACGCCTATAAATATATTTTTCCAGGCTTGTTGAGTAACAGAATACATGTAATACATGTAATGTTACGTAATCAGGATACAAAAAAACTGGTAACTGTAATCCGTTACAGTTACGTCAAAAAAACAAAGTAATCAGATTACAATTACATTTTGTAAAAAAAAAAAATGGGAATACTATCAGGATTACTTTTTTTTTTCATTTAAAACCAAAGAAATGAATCTTTTGACATAACACAATATAGACAGCTGCTTGATTATAGTTCTGGTTCTCTCTCGCCAGTTGTGGCTCACATGAACAACCTCCTTTTTTCACATGACCAACCTCCTACGTCCTCTTTTTCTACATTTGAGAAAATGTCCGGGATTCGGCTTTAGTTTCATTATGATGTGCTTATGGTCTAATACTGTATCATGTGTGTGCATGTTTGCATTGCTTTAACCCCTCTCTGTAATTCCCACCTTCTCGCACACCAATTGATCGATTATAAAAGGCTTGCAGCAACTATTGGCCAAATTCCTTCCTCTTAACCATTAGCCTACTCTCAGCGAACGCATGAAGGTGAAGCACTGTTGTGTGCGGCATCAAACAGTTGCTTGACAATAACAGCAAATGACAGCTGTCCTGAGTCAAAACAATGCCCATGACCATATAAGGTCATTTTTAATTTCATGTTATCACATTACTTCGTATTACATGGTCATTCGAATGTGTAAATGATGGCAGAAGGTACACTTGTGGCATCTAATATTTGATTTTATTCCATGGAAATTCAAAAGAATGTAGGAAAAAATGTAAAACGTGGGCAGAGTGAAACCAATTTTATCTATACATACTTATGTGATGCTAATAGTGTGTCGTTGTCGTGAACCCCCCACTAGCTTTTGTGATGTGATCAGGTACATCAGGTACAGTGATCTTTTATTTATTTACTTAATTATTTTATTAAAACAAATCCAAACATTAAACGTGTTTTTAAGCTCTAAAATAAGCTCTAAATAAAAGTATTTTAGATCATATTGCTTTTCTTGCTTTTTGACCTTGAAGTAATCCAAAAATAACCAGATTACATTACTTTCATATAGTGATACCTGGATTACGTTACTGATTACATTTTTTATGAAGTAATTTGTAACTGTAACGGAATACATTTTTAAAGTAACCTCCCAACCCTGAATATATGAAGATGCATCTATATTATTTTTAAATGCCCCATGTCCTCCTGCCAACCCTAATAACTGGCTTGTACAAATTAGCTTGCATTTGCCATATCTTTAGTGATTTTTCCATAGTCAAACCTTTCAAAATATACCAAATGAACCATGTTTTTGTTCCTTACTGTCAATGGCCAAGGTAGCTAGACTGTCACAAGAGTTACAGTACAGCTTATTTCCACTGCATCTGTCACTGTCCAAGTAAAATACTTAAATTCATGTTTTCCAAAGTGAATATAGTGACTTTAACCACTCGAACAGTGAAAGTTTTATGCATTGGACAAATTACAATTTCCATTTGAACATAGTATAACATACGGATTTGGTTAACAGACTGATAGATGATTCATACTGATGTGAAAGCTTTGCAATACTGTAAGTCAATATGTCCATGAAGATAAAGGTGCATTTGTGTCATTTTCATTACCTCAATCTACTCTTCTTCCTCACCTTGTCTTTAGAGAAGCTAATCAGCTGTTTTTTTCCTAGAATGAATTGAACTGCCACTATGCTGGTAACATGACCTTGAAGGATGCCAACAGGTTTAGAGACCAAGTAAGGGTTCCAGAGACACACCTGGTTATTCAGACCTGCAGTAGCTATGGGAGAGGAACAACATATTTCTCAAACAAGATTCCATCCTTCACTAATGTACAAGATTCGTAGTTAAGATTTTATGAGGTAGACAATTATCTGATGCCCTGTCAGCCCCCCTCTATGCTATCTACTGTATAAGTGGAAAGGGACCACTAAATATTATTTAACTGATGGACCACATACATTCACAGAACTGACATTGGTATAGTAAGAGTGTATCAGGTGGAGCAGTGTTGTTAAATTTTAAACACCACACTTACTGGCCACTTTATCAGACACACATACCTTGCTGGTGCTCCTTGTAGGTGAGCAGACTTTAGATAATCTTTTCTATGCAGTTTGCCTTAATCAGTTTGTAGCACTTCACTTTCTGACCATAGCACCACCTTTGGCTGTGGATTGTTCCACAATCCGGTCCTGATACTAAAGTGTTTACATACAGTATAACAGCAATGCTGCTGCACCTGATACACTTGTACCAGTGCCACACATACACACTACTGTAACACAGCTGTGACACAGAATGAAATTATTTGATATTTATACACTCTCAGAAAATCAAGTATACTAAATTGTAACTTTTTATGTCACTGAGATGGTACACACAAGGGTACCCCTTTTGTGTAACACAATGCCTCTATCTGTATCTCTATCTGTTTAGTGCTCCAAATATCCGTATGTGTATTTGGATTTAAACTTGCAGGATCCCAGTCCCAAAGCACACCTCTAATTTGCCCTGTGAACCTTTCTGGCAAGAAATAAATAAAAAATAAAAAATAGTGCACCAGGAAGCTGACTAAGGGGGCTCATTTATTAGTCTCTTAGTAAAGTTGTGTGTAAATGTTTGCGTAAGCCAAACGGAACAAAAATTTTCCGGATTTTCGAAAGTTTTGGAAATGCTGATTTTCTTCATACTTGCACTATTGCCAATAGAAATATTTAATAAAGATCATATTAATTATAATAAGTGAGCGCTAAATCTTCTGTCAGCTGAGGCATTTGTTTATGGCTTACGGCTGTGAACACATCAGCCCATCCTCCATTTACTCAAAAGCATTTCTTTTGTCATAATTGAATGCTTAGTTTTATTTTGCTTAATTTATGGGTTTGTGTTGGCTCGCTTTCTTTATTTTTCATATTCTTTAATGCTAATAAAATAAAACAACTGGTTTTCACAAAATGTTCTCAATGGTATTCTTAGTCCCTGACTTAGTGAACTAGCTTGAGGATGTGTTTTTGTTATACTGCAACTCACTCCTGCAAGTCATTATACATTCCATATATAAAAGTGCATTAATCCATGCAAAGTATGTGATTTGAAGTCGAGCAGGTCAAGGTTTACATTAGTTAGTCTTCTTATGCATAAATTTACACACACTCCGGAGCACAAGTAGGATACGAATGTTTTTTTTCCCCCCGAAATTATAGTATTTTCATGAATACTTCTTGTGTAAACACTCGTATGAATGATTTATGAATACATCCATTTTATCCAGCTTGATAAATGAGGCCCAACGTATCCTTATTCAGTTATATCACTACTTAACCTGTGTTAAGTATGTTTCATCTAGAAATATGCCTGTACCTTTAAAGCTTCACTCTAAAAATGAATTATGGTCCATTTGTGTACCTGAAATCATTTTTAAAAGGTATACTACATGCATATATCCATATGAAAGTTACATACTGTATTAAACGTACAAAAGATGTACCCTTGAGTGTACCACCCTAGGAAAAGAAAAGATCAGTTTGGCACTATTTTATTCCGAGAATGTATGGCACTTTTATTTGACTTATTTTTAATTTTCAAAGCCCTATGGGATCTGTTTCTGATTGATGCATCGGCTTGATTTCATTGCTCATGACTAATTGAACATGGCTACGCTGGCAGTAAACATGAACAATGTTGTTTTGCTAGAAAATTCAGAACGGAAGCGAAATAAAATTAGTTGTTACTTTTATAAATGACGATTAATGACAAAGTACCAATGAGGTTGAGTCCTGGATGATAGTCCAGATCCATAATTCCCTTCTTTATGTGAAAAGCTGTGATTTGGAGAGGACGGTCCTCTGTGTCTCGCCATGCCAGCACCATGCTGCTCTGAGCAGAACCACTGCAGGAGACAAAGGCTTCCAGAGTGCCGAGGAAACGTACTTAAGGACAGAAACACAATGAGAAATTTAAACAGACTCAAAACGGATCTTACACATGAAAGAATATGACAGGGGAATCCAAGGCATTACACAGAATACATAAGAAGAACATGCTAATTAAGACTGTAGAATACTACAGAGAAAGAACAAGGCAGGAGAAGCAGGCCTTCAGAGGGTTGAGGAAATGCAATGAAGGGACAAATTACAATAAACACGATCTAAACACTGGAACAGAAACAAATGTAGAAATGAAGATCTGAGTGCACAAGCGCCAAAACAAAGCACTGCTGCAAAGAGATGAAGGGTTTCATAGGGCCATGAAATCACACTGAGGCACAAAAACACACCAATAGTTAAAAAAAAATACAGAAACAAAACATCACAGATTAAAAACACACAAGGTAAAAATGCATCATGATACTCAATCAAATATACATTTACATTTACGGCATTTGGCAGATGCCCTTATCCAGAGCAACTTACATTTATCTCATTTATACATCTGAGGGTTAAGGGCCTTGCTCAAGGGCCCAATAGTGGCAGCTTGGTGGTGCTCGGGTTTGAACTCATGACCCCTGTATATGCAGTGTTGTGTTGGTATATCATTCTTTATTGCTCTTTGTCTCTTTGCCATCAGCACAGTAGTTATAGAGTATGCAAAAATGTTATTATGTACCATAAACCATAATCATACTACTCTCTCCCACACCCTCAGTGGTGACCAGACCCCAGGCTACACTGACCTACTTCACAGTACTTTTAAACAATACCACATCAATGATGACCTCATTGTTAAACCCTGGTCATGCCAGAGACAGTGCTTGATGACAACTTTCTGGCTTGCAGAAATTCCTTCTGCTGATAATTCTAAGTAAGCCATTTAAATTAAGATAATAAATGTGACTGCCAACAAAAGCCTTTAGCTGCTGTCTGGCCAGCCACCCAAGTGTGCTTTTGGTATTATCATAAAGCTAATGATGAATCATTGCTGACAAGCAATGGTTTAGCTGTACTGGTGCCGTCCACCTCAGACAGCACTGAGACAGTTTCGATCCAGAACTTTACTACCTTTGGACACTCAAGTCCCAATTGTTGCCAACTCTTTTCAGGGGAAAGTAGCTAATGCATTTTCAAGTTGCTAGAAGTCAAGGGATGATGTCATCATCAATCATCATGATCATCTGAATATCAAAACTTGTTATATGAGGAAAGAAGACTTTTCTGAAGACAACTATTTACATATTTAGAAAATACAATGTCTACTAAGAACACAGACAAAAAGAAGCTGTAGTAGTGTGTAGTAGGGAAATAGAGACAAAGAAAACGGTCATAGTTGGAATAACTCACTTTTATAAATTGTAAATATACCCAAGAAGACAGTTTAAAATGAAGAACAAATAAGTGTGAGGTGGGACAAACAACTGATTGTGTGATTGGTTGTTGGGAACAATGGTGATTAGTGATTTGTCATTGGGAATATAGGTACCTGAAAGCACAGCTCAGTCTATACACACTGGTGGTGAGTCGACTGAACCTGCTCTCCCAACTCATATAACCAGCAGCTCTGATGTGAAATAGAGAGCTCTATCAAGCACAGGTCCATAGCTAATGCCTGATCATTTTGCCCCTAGGCTCTTTTTCAAAATTAAGTCACTAAAGGGGTCTAAAAATTGACTAAACCTAGTCACAAAGTCTGAAAGTTGGGAACACCGCTCCCAATACATACGTATGAAAAAACCTAGTGTTACCTGGTTACCATATATAGTACATGGGGTTGAGGTTTTTTTTACATGCCGTTTACATCCAAATGTCCATTTTTTTTTACTAGCTCTTTGGTTTCCATAGTATTGTTGTACCATGAATATTAACCTGCTGTTTTTTTCTTCTGTGGTTGATAGCAAAAACTTAACATAGCAACAAGATTCAATTCAATGTTATTTGAATAGCAGTTAATTAATATATATAAGCAGACAATACATATACACTATATGGCCAAAAGTATGAGGACACATGACCATCACACCAATATGTTCTTGCTGAACATCCCTTTGTTACTGTAAAACCTCTACTCTTCTAGAAGGCTGTCCACTAGATTTTGGAACATGGCTGTGGTGACTTGTGCCCATTCAGCCACAAGAGCATAATTGAGGTCAGGTATTGATGTTAGGTGAGAAGGCCTGGAGCGTAGTCAGCATTCCAGTTCAGTGGGGTTGAGGTCAGGGCAGTGTGCAGGCCACTTGAGTTCTTCTACTCCAACCTTGACAAACCATGTCTTCATGGACCTCGCTTTGTGCACAGACATGCTAGAACATGTTTGGGCCCCTTAATTCCAGCGGAGGGGAATCTTAATATTAAGCAAAGAAAGATATTCAAGGCAATAGTGTGTGTCCAACTTCGTGGAAACAGTTTGGGACAGACCCATATATGTGTGTGATGGTCAGGTGTCCATATAGTGGCCATATAGTGTACTTCTGATGCACATCATTAAGTGACCCAACCTCCTGATCCCCAGGCTTTTTATCTGCCTCCGTGATATCCATTATGGCCTCCCGTTTTATTGCACCTCTGATGCCCAGCATGTTGTAGGCTTTTCAGAGGGAGTGTGCTACAAACCAACTACAGCCTACTTCAATGGGTATGCACTGAGCACTCCAATCCCAGCTGTGGGACTCGAGAACCAAGTCTGTATATTTTATAGACATTGTCACAAAGCAGCTCTAGCAAAAGAAAAAAAACTCCCTGAGACAACATGGGGAAGCCTTGACAGGAACCAGTCTCCAATGGGAATCCATCCTATTCCCAGTAACACCAGATAATGGGATTATAAATCATTACAGCATAAAGTTGTATGAGTGTAAAGTATCCTTGTGAGACTAAACAGTGCTGAGTCTAAACTTTTGTTTAAACTTTAGGGCATCCAAATCTTTAAGGTAACAAGGTCACAGAAGATTTTTTTTTTGCTAGCTAGCATCCAACTCACTAGTTAGCTAAATGTATGATAAGGGACAACTGCCCTATGATTGACTACCATCCCATCCAGGGTGTGTTCTTGCTGTCCAGTGTTCCTGGGATATGCTTTGGCTCTATTGTGATCCTGATCATTATAAAGCAATTACTGAAGATAGGTGAATGATGGATGTGACTTTGTTGGAAGATCTCAACATACATGCACACATGCACAGTTTCATGTCCAGGTGTTTTATAACACCCCTGGTAATTATCCAGGGTTCAAAGAACCACAGTTACGAATATAACTCACATTATGTTTTTTTCAACATGCTGAATAGAAAAAAGTCAGTTAATATGCTCCTGGATGAAGACACTTTAGGTTCATATCAAGGAGCAAGTGTGCATGTTTGTTAGACAGCATCACACATGACATCAAATGTCCTTAGTGCCACACAATTGTCCGGGGTCCAAAAAATGTTTAAAAAAAATAATAATAATAAATAAATAAAAAGGTGGCGGAAAGTGAAAGCTAAAGTACATCCTAGTAGGTTGGTTACATTAAATAGGTCAAGGTAAGATGTGATTTTATTCTGTCTGTGTGCTTTTTATACTGGATGAATGGATTTTGCAGCAGTTAAATGGAAATAGCAATAAAATTATGTGGCCATTCTGCCTTGTTAGACATTTTGCATGACCAACTATTAAACAGGAACATTCATAGAGCTGCCTATCTAGGCCACAGTCTATATTTTGAAAAATTAGCACATCTATTTTAATCTTGTGAAACATGTGTTAATCTGCTGATCAGATGAATTACTAAACTCTGCAGAAGTAGCCTCAGTCTTGTTGAATAGGAATACTAAGGAAGCAGAACTGGAAGATCACTATATGTTACCTTGGGTACTTCCAGTGTGCACTTGCCATGTTTGGTTCAAATAGTCCATTCACACACATCACTACATCAAACGCACACTTCATTTTGACACCAACTGACTCACCAGCATTTGTTTTATCTTTTTCCAGGATAAATTCGAAAAGAAAGTGGACTACAGGAAACGAAGGCAAAGAGAATCCCACTTGGAGGATCAAACACCAGGCACTTCATACTCAAGAGGTCGCAGAAGCATTATGGTTAAGAGACAGATGCCTTTAGCGACTCCCAGGCCCAAAGGCCAGCTCACAACAAAACGAGTTGTTTCAAACTCTCTCTCTTGCTCTCTCTCACTCTCTCTCTCACACAGACACACACACACACACACACACACACACACTGTGTCTAATCCCACAAAGACACTTCTAAAGGATCTAGCCGTCAGCGGGGGAAATGAAGCACACAGCAATGTTCAATTAACAAGTCCTTTTCATGTTTCTTCTGTTCTCTTGTGTTTGTTGTTCTTGTTTACTTCAGCTCTGATTCTCTCTATCATCACATCTGCACACACACAGTGCTATAGCATCAACACTAATAACACACAGGCCTATCAGCCTATGGGGTCCTGTGGAGGAAATTGCTAATGGTGTGAGTATAGGACAGGAGTGGACATATATGGTGCAGGTAAGGACAGGAGTAGGGGTGGAAAAAGGACTGAGAAATTATACTAAATGAAAGTATAGATAATGTGCCACATTCTTACTCAATTAAAATTGGAAGTATCTAGCAAAAAATGTAGTCAAGTGAAAGTTAAAAAAAAAAAAAAAAAAACTTGTTACTTTTAAATGTACTTGAGTATTAAAAAGTTCAAAGTAAATGTTTTTAACTGATGAAATACCATGAAAATTAATCAACTGATGTTTTTTCTTTTTAAAGAAACTTCAAACTTTTGTCTGAAAACATCACTCACAATCAAAAAAGTCTGCTGGTCATACTGTATGTATGAGTAACATTATGTAATTTGCTAATGAATCATAAGTAAATATATATATATATATATAAAAGTCATATTTACCATGAGCTAGAATTTGACCTGCAATGCTAGTCTAACCTTGCGTTAGCAAAGAAACCAGACTTGTTTCATTAAATATAGCCAGTTCAAGTTATATAGTCAGTTTCAAATAAGATTGAGTTCATTTCTTCTAGGGACACAAGCTTTTTACATGTCTTTGCTCCAGGGTGTCTTTACTCCAGTACATTTTACAGAGGTAGGCCCAGGGGTGTACATCAAGCTTGACAGTGCAGTCTTGTGGCTTATATATCTTCAAAAGCACATGGAAAGCTATAGCATTAACTACATTGCGTAGCATGAGAAGGTCACCACAGATGATAAATTGGCATGATTATTGATAGTTTTCTTCTACATTGATTAATTTGACTGGATGCTATACACTAAAATGACTGAATGCTAAACTGAGCCCATTCTATTGATATATAGCGTCACTAGATTAGAGAAGAACAGATATTTGTTACCATTTATAGCAAGACTAAATAAAAGGACTGTATAAGGACTAATAATACTATAAGTAAGTAGAGTATAAATACACCAAAATAATATGTAGTATATATATAATAATGAAGTGCAATTATTGAAGTATTTTCCACCCCAGGACAGTTATGGATATGTGTACTCTAGTTTGGGGACAGATGTGAATCTCAGTGTAGAAGAGGTGATGGTAGGTGGTGTAACACCAGCCCAGGACATTACCCCTCCCTGCCATTAGAGTTTCCAATGTCATAAATTCTAGTGCTACTGTAAAATGCACTTCCTGATCATTTCCTGAATCTAGAGTATGTAAGTTCTCATTTCCTAAATTGCACCTCTTTGTTTCCTTTATTTGATTCCCTTTCTTATACAGTGCTGTGAAAAAGTATTTGCCCAATCCTGATTTATTTTGTTTTTGTGTATATCTCATACTAAATCGTTTTAGATCTTCAAACAAATTACAACATATAACAAAGGCAACCTGAGTAAACACACAATACATTTTGTATTATAATTTTTTTTATTGAAGCAAAAAAAAAAGTTATCCAACACCTATCAGCCATGTGAAAAACGAATTCCCCCCTTAAACTTAAAACCTTGTTGTTCCACCTTTAGCAGCAATAATTGCAACCAAATGCTTCCGATAACTGGAGATCAGTATTTCACAGCGCTGTGGTGGAATTTTGGCCCACTCTTCTTTGCAGAACTGCTTTAGTTCAGCCATATTGGAGGGTTTTCAAGTATGAACTGCCCATTTAAGGTCCTGCCACAGCATCTCAGTTGGTTCAAGTCAGGACTAGGCTACTTCAAAAATTTAATTTGGGTGTTTGTTTTTTTGTTTTTTGAGTCATGGGGCTTTGGATTATTGCCTTGCTGCATGATCCAGTTGCGCTTGAGTTTCAACTTAAAGACTGAAAACTGGACATTCTCCTTAGGATTTTCTGGTAGAGAGCAGAATTCATGTTTCCCTCAGTTATTGCAAGTTGCCCAAGCCCTGAAGCAGCAAAGCATCCCCACACCATCACACTTCCACCACCATGCTTGACCATAGATGTTCTATTTGTGGAATTTTTTGTTTGGTTTATACCAAATGTAACGGGACACTTGTCTTCCAAACAGTTCCACTTTTGACTCATCAAGCCATTTAACATTCTCCCAAAAGGTTTGAGGATCATCAAGGTGTCTTTTGGCAAAATTCAGCTGAGCCTTAATGTTCTTCTGGGTTAGCAGTGGTTTTCACCTCGCCACTCTTCCATGGATGACATTTTTGTGCAGTGTCTTTCTGATAGTGGAGTCATGAACAGTGACCTTTACTGATGTAAGAGAGGCCTGTAGGTCCTTTGATGTTGTCCTTGACTCTTTTGTGACTTGCTGGATGAGTAGTTGCTGTGCTCTTGGAGGAATTTTGTAAGGTCTGCCACTTCTGGGAAGGTTCACTACTGTACTGAGTTTTTCCATTTGGAAATAATGGCTTCCACTGTGGTCCTTTGGAGTCCCAGAGCCTTTACAATAGCTTTGTAACCCTTCTGAGACTGATGTATTTCAATCACCTTCCTCCTCATCATTTCTGGAATTTCTTTCGACTTCAGCATGGTGTGTTACTTGGTAAGACCTTTTAACCAACTTCATGCTTTTGAAAAAGTTCTATTGACGTGTTGATTTGATTGAACAGGGTTTGCAGTAATCAGGCCTGGTTGCGTCTAGTCCAGTTGAACCCCATTATAAATGCAGTTTCATATGTTTGGGGAATTAGCAACTACAGAGGCAATTACATTTTCACACAGGCCCAGTTGGTATTGGATAACTTTGTTGCTTCCATAAATAAGATCATCATTTAAAAACTGTATTTTGTGTTTACTCAGGTGGCCTTTGTTTTATCTTAGATTTTGTTTTCATTTCTGAAACAATTTAGTATGAGATATAAACAAAAACAAGAAATCAGGATACGTTTTCTGTATCCTGTGATACTGTATTGTTATTTTTTATTTAATTAAGATTATTAATTTTCTATTTGTAATTCTTATTAATTTATCATTTATTCTCTTTTTCATTTATCTTTTTTGTAGCTGTGGAGCATTTATTCCTACTCTACAGTAACCTCCAATCTCCTCTCTCCTGGATTCATCTGAGTGCATGTGAAGAATTGGCTAAAGGAGGTAGGATCAAGGAATCAAGGAGGCATCAACTAGAGTTTTGGGAAGCACCCTATGTTTAAGTGAACTTTGTATTTACTTGCTAATCCCACTTTGCAAGTTCTAAGCCTTGTTTATTGCTGCCTGTCTCTGCTTCCTCTGTTGGACTTTCTGTCTGTTTTTTTGGATTACTCTCTGGCTTTCCCCTTGGCTTTATTATATCCTGGGCACTAATGTTCTGACCATTGCCTTTTCAGTTTGATTGTTGCTACATTTTATCTGACTCTGCCTGGATTTTTTTTTAAGAAAGTGCCTCTGAACATGGATCCTCATTCTCCTACTGTGTCTGGTCTGTTAATGGAGGACATGAGAAAACATACAGGAGACAAGAAGACAAGGTGAGGACAGATGTGGACACATGAGGAAATATATGAGGAGACGGACTTTTGAGCATTTTGAACACAACGTTGATCATTTATGAATTTTCAAAATCAGATTACTCCCTGATACTGTTACTAACAGAACAAAGCCACCATAAAGGGTGAGTCCTTCTGTTTTTCCAGTAATATGTGTCTTGTTTCTGACCCATAAACAATTCCTGAGTTATTAAACCTTGAAGACTAATTGCAAAAATGCCCACAAATACGTTCATCAGAATCAAAGTGCTAAGCTTCATTGTACACACTTGTTTGTATGATATCTGTAGGCACATCTGATAAATCCAAATTGTATTGTGCATACAAACAACAAATGTTTATGTATAAGACACAGTTTAAGCACTTTTTTTTACACAATTTTGATAAATGATGGCCAAGTCCCCATAAGGGAAATGAGTTAAAACATAACAGGGACACTGTCATTCTGGACAGTGTTTGTCTCTGATTGTGTCCTATAACTGTATGTTTTTGCTACCTCACATTCATACTAGAAGCAAAAGGCTAGCAGGGTTTTGCTTTGTCACCGACAGACAGGACAGACAGACAATGTGGTTCTTACCGCTCCTGATCCAGTGTGCTGCATGTGCACTGTGTGTCACGGTATAACAGCAGCGATGGCGGTTCTGCTGTAACTCGCTCCAGCTAATATTGAGGGCAGCATTTTGCTCCACACCTCCACTTGGCCTCTCGAACAGAGAGATTACCGCTGACCTAAAACACATCGCACTCACCTCAAACACACACAAAATACACACATTGTAAAACTAACACACGAGGACCAAAAGCAGACAACGACATGCCAATGTTGTACAATAAGCTTGAAGCTTTTAACAGATCTTTTTAAAAGTGAATACAAGTGAGGACAGGTGTGAATATGTGCAAGAGGACAGGGAACGTACAGTAAAAGCTGGCATAATGCTGTAGAGCAAAGATGCCTTCAAAATAATGAAATCAAATGTTTCTACATTTATTTATTTTTTAATACAGTAAAGAGCAGTAAACAGTAGTAAATGAAACAAAGTCAATATTTGGTGTGACAAAAAAATTATAATTAAAATAAAATTAGCAGTCTCTGGTACAATTAGTGCAGTTTTATAAGGAAATGAGCTGGTAAGTTTTATTGAGCATCTTGCAGAACCAGCCACAGTTCTTCTGGAGACTTTGACTTTCGCACTCGCTTCTTATTTTTGCAGCAAAACCCAGCAGCCTTCATTGTGTTTTTTTGTCTGAAAAGTGGTCTCTTACGTAATATACTGCTTTCTTTAATGACATACAAACATTTTTCTGCAACATATAATTTTGTGCTAGAAAACTAATGTTTGGGAATCTAAAATGTTTTTTTTGTGTGTGTACTGACTTGATAATGTAGAAGTCATAAAATAAAAAATCTATAACAAAGTTTGTACTGAAAATAATAGGGTGCCTAAAACTTTTGCACAGTGCTGTATATCCTGCACCAAAATGATTAGGTGTCAAGGTAAAGCAACAATGCCACTTGCCACTCAGAGAACCCCACAGAACCAGTTCAAGAGCACACATGAGCTTTTTTTATTGGTGCTTTTGCCCTTGGTATGGTCTAACGTAAAAATTTTCAAATCATATTGTAGCTTTCCATCTCACTTGTTGCTTTCCCTTTGCTTTGATCTCACTCACACATGATCAGCTCACTGCTCAGGTAGAGCGAGAGAACGAGAGATACATCACATAAATATACATGGGAAATCAAGGCTCAGGCATGCCACATTAGTCATTATCTCTCTAGCTCACCCCCAAACTCCCCCACCTTTCGGGATGATCACCCACGCAACATAATGCCTCTCCTGCTACAGGTGAAAATTGGTGTGCTACAGGTGAAAATAGGTATAGAAGGAGACAGATGTATACAGTTGATTGCAAGAGATGACAGGAGTTCGTAGGTGATTACAAGTAAAGACATGTGAATGATTGGAAGGACTGAGTCAATATGAAGTGTACCTGCCTTCATCCGTCCTCATCTGGTCTGTACTGGAATTCCTTGTCCTGTTGTTTACATTTACATTTATGGCATTTGGCAGACGCTCTTATCCAGAGCAACTTACAGAAGTGCTTAGAAGTCTTTCTCAATAAATACATCCTGATACTGCTTCACTAGGTCACGAACTAAGAATACCATCAGTCTAAAAACTCCGTTGTGGAGGTAACATAGTAAGAAAAGCATACAGACAACACATTTATATACACTGAACAAAATTATAAACGCAACACTTTTGTTTTTGCCCAGTTATCACAGTTTTGTGATAACTGTTTTGAGTTAATTTTGCTGGTATTGGGGGGTCCGGGGGGGTCCGAAAACCAGTCAGTATCTGGTGTGACCACCATTTGCCTCACGCAGTGCAACACATCTCCTTCGCATAGAGTTGATCAGGTGGTTGATTGTGGCCTGTGGAATGTTGGTCCACTCCTCTTCAATGGCTGTGCGAAGTTGCTGGATATTGGCAGGAACTGGAACACGCTGTCGTATACGCCGATCCAGAGCATCCCAGACATGGGTGACATGTCCGGTGAGTATGCTGGCCATGCAAGAACTGGGATGTTTTCAGCTTCCAGGAATTGTGTACAACATGGGGCTGTGCATTATCATGCTGCAACATGAGGTGATGGTCGTGGATGAACGGCACAACAATGGGCCTCAGGATCTCGTCACCATATCTCTGTGCATTCGAAATGCCATCAATAAAATGCACCTGTGTTCGTTGTCCATAACATACGCCTGCCCATACCATAATCCCACCGCCACCATGGGCCACTCGATCCACAACGTTGACATCAGCAAACCGCTCACCCACACGACGCCATACACTCTGTCTGCCATCTGCCCTTTACAATGAAAACCGGGATTCATCCATGAAGAGAACACCTCTCCAAAGTGCCAGACGCCATCGAATGTGAGCATTTGCCCACTCAAGTCGGTTATGACGTCGAACTGCAGTCAGGTTGAGACCCCGATGAGGACGACGAGCATGCAGATGAGCTTCCCTGAGACGGTTTCTGACAGTTTGTGCAGAAATTCTTTGGTTATGCAAACCGATTGTTGCAGCAGCTGTCCGGGTGGCTGGTCTCAGATGATCTTGGAGGTGAAGATGCTGGATGTGGAGGTCCTGGGCTGGTGTGGTTACACGTGGTCTGCGGTTGTGAGGCCGGTTGGATGTACTGCCAAATTCTCTGAAACGCCTTTGGAGACTGCTTATGGTAGAGAAATGAACATTCAATTCACGGGCAATAGCTCTGGTGGACATTCCTGCAGTCAGCATGCCAATTGCACACTCCCTCAAAACTTGCGACATCTGTGGCATTGTGCTGTGATAAAACTGCACATTTTAGAGTGGCCTTTTATTGTGGCCAGCCTAAGGCACACCTGTGCAATAATCATGTTGTCTAATCAGCATCTTGATATGCCACACCTGTGAGGTGGATGGATTATCTCGGCAAAGGAGAAGTGCTCACTAACACAGATTTAGACAGATTTGTGAACAATATTTGAGAGAAATAGGCCTTTTGTGTACATAGAAAAAGTCTTAGATCTTTGAGTTCAGCTCATGAAAAATAGGGGCAAAAACAAAAGTGTTGCGTTTATAATTTTGTTTAGTGTATATAAAGTGCTAATTTAAGTACTTTAGGAAGAGGTAGGTCTTTAGACATCGTTTGAAGACACCCAGTGACTCAGCTGTTAGGACATCTAGGGGAAGTTCATTCTACCTCCTAGGTGCCAGAACAGAGAATCATCTTGATGCATGCCTTCCTTGTACCCTAGAGGATCGGTGGGAGCATGGGGCCATGCGGGGTGTGATAACTGTTTTGAGGTAAGTGGGTGCTGGTTCGTTTTCGGCTTTGTAGGCAAGCATCAGTGTTTTAAATCTGATACGGGCAGCTACAGGAAGCCAGTGGAGGTAGTGTAGCAATGGGGTGGTGTGGGAGAACATAGGAAGGTTGAAAACCAGTCGCACAGCTGCATTCTGTCCTCACATGTTCTTACCTCTACTGTCATTTACACTGCTCCTGACATGTATTCATCTGTCCTCACCCTGTCCTCAACTGTATAAACCTGTCCACACCTGTTCTTCCCTGTACTGACACATCTGTCTTCCCACAGTATTTACTTCTCACCTCTGACCCCCTTCCACTAGTACTCATCTATACACACCTGTATCATGTTCCTTTTTGAATGAAATATATGGAATTTAAACAAATGGTGTGTGAACAGGATATTCAGATTGATTTCATTTCTGTGCGAGGATTTATGACACAGTAAAACCATTCTTGTAAAATAACAATCAGCTGAATAAATCAGTCATTACTTTTTGATAACTGATTAAATATGTTTGGCATGCAGTGGTTCAGGAGCAAAACCAGTAGTGAAGAATAAATATGTCTAGCATAACCTATTGTGATCGCTTCCAGGTTTACTTTACAACATGAGTCTGATGAAGGTTGATTCAGAACTGAGATTACATATTTTGACCTGATTCTTGATAGAGGGATCGTGGTTTAAGAAAATTATAGACATCTGTCAGCTAATTTGAAAAAAGTCATATAATCTCTTTATAACTCTTTATAACTTACAACTATAACATTATAAAATCCAATCAATTTCCTCTTCCTGTCAGTATGAATAATACTGATGAAAACCGAGCCCCAAGAAGCCCTCTCCATGCTCAGGACTTCATGCTCATGCACAGGTGTGTGCACACAGGCAGGGTAGAAATAAGAGATGAAAGGAATTGAACAGCAATAAAGCCAAGCACATAAAGCTTCCTGTTGGAAAAATTATTTCAAAGCTCACCTGTCCTCCTACATCTCCGAAGCTGAGCACAGCATTTTCAGGTCTCTCAGGATGATACCAATAATGGAGGCAGATGGGAGTGTGACGCAGGCTATGAATTTTATACTGACAGCTGAACTCTTGCTTAGAGAGCAGATCATAAAAGCATATCTCCTTACTGGTGAAGGAAACAGCGAGCTAATGGAGGGATGGGAAGAGAGGACAGATAGAGAAAATTACAGTACATATATTTCATATACACATACAAAATAACTCATGCTGACATGAGAGAAAGAGAGGCAACAGGAATATTTTATTGACATAGCACACCAAACTAAGGACTGTACAAATGTTATATAACAGAAAACATATCCATATGCAGTCCACTTAATAATTGCATTCAAATTTCCTGGAAAGTAAACAAAAAGTTGTTTCAATCTAGATTTTAATATTTACATTTGGATTTATTCATAGAAAAAAAAAAAAGAAGAAGCACTTCTAATATTAATTGGCAAAATGTAGGCTACCAAAGTCTAGGTGCAGCAAAACACAAAGCACAGGCTTCCTGAAACTTTAATAAAAAATATGCAGTGTATAAGCTGTAATATAGAGAAGAATAAACCTTTACTTACATATATACACATTACACATATACAGTTCATTAAAGTACAATGAAAACATTTTTTCTTTACAAGCACCTCCAAGCTGCAGTGGCAGATACGATTAGGTCTTTATAGCAACATATATTCCTTACTCCCAGGTTTCGGCACCACTGTGATGCCCTGGCAGTTAACAAGGGGAATGAGGAAACAGGATGCAGGCTTTCTGAGAGCCTACAGCCTTTATTATTTATATTTTACCGGAGGTTGATGTGATCAGGTGATCAATGCTGGAGCGAGACTTTGCAAAGTATAATAATGAGATGTTCTCTTAAACTTTAATAATTAGCACCTTATGCTTTAATATGCAGAATATGCCTCTCTACATATATATATATATATTTACCTTGTGGACGTTGGGCAGCACCACCATACCCGTAACCCAGAGGTCTTTGGGTTTGACTGAATCATTGTGGAGCTTGTGGCTCTTGAGCAGCGTTAGATTCTCGGCCCACACAGCCATCATGCCCTCTTTACTCACACTCAGGTAGCGGCCAGTGCCCAGATCTACCAGGCTCTGGATTTGCCCTCTGTGAGGGGCAGGTAGAAGGCGAGGTGGGCACCAACGTGGCACTGCAGACATTGTAGCTTGCTCTTGTTTCTCTGAAAGTCCCAGAAGAAGGTAAGATGCTAGACGATGCCAGTCCACCCAGCCCTCCCTAGACACGTCCACACTGTCAAATAAACGCTCATATTCCTCCCGTGAGCCACGGCCAATGATGGAGTAGAACTGGTCTATAAACTCCTCCCGCTGCATGGGCACCGAATCACCAGAGCCATTACACGACTGGAATTCAAATGAAATAGTCAAAGTGGTTCTGATACTGCAACTGGAGTAATAAAACATAATAATAACTCCAGTAGGATATGAAGACTGAATGCTAAAGAACTGTTTCTGTTTCAGAAAGCTGTTGTTTTACTCAGGGAATACATGTAAAACAATAATCTGAACTCAGAATTGAACCCCAGACACTGAAGCTGTGAGGCAATAATACTTCCTTCTGTTCCACCAAGCTGCATTAATTTAAATATTGTTATTGCTCATTACTATTATTGTTGTCAGTGTTTTGCCCAGTGCAAAAGTTCAAAGTGGTGGTTAAAAGTGCTTTATTGTGACACCATGTATCTACTAATAAAACTTTAATGTAAGGTTCTTATGTATATGTTAAAGCATAATTCTTACCAAATAGCATAACCACTGGGTACTGGATCTTATGGAATGCCATTTGTGAAATAAATAATCACTTGAAAAACTGTAGCCATTTGCTATAAACTGATAAAAATGCACAATTAAATAAAAGTAGCCTAGTTGCAAGAATTTTTTCGAATCATTATTTAATTTAATGTATTTTTTTAAATGTACTTATTGACTTATTGATTTCAAAACAGCTTTTCTGAGATTTCACTTCTTTATTTTTACCTACAATACGTTAATTAAAATGATGACATACAAATTATTAAAGTGTGTTTTATAATAATAATAATACGCCTTCTATTTAATTATGCCATATTCACTATTTACTGAATTATTGAATACTGAATACTGCTGAATTTTTGCAAGGAATTACCTAGAGTTGTCTTTTATTTATTTCCGTTATTTTATAAATTCCATACCTGCTTTCCTAAACATAAGAAAGATGAAAAATAAAATAAAATTGAAAGATTAAGGACTCCCTAACCTCATAATCCAAGCTTCTTCACTCACTCAAGCACACACATCTTATAAAATACACACACACATTAAAACACTGTCTCGTCTTCCCCTCTAAAGCTCACTGATCTCACCTGAAACAGGCTCTGCATCTTGATGAAGTCCTCTATGCTCAGCCGACTCTCAAGCATCTCCTCCTCCCTCACCGTTGCCATGGTTTCAGCTGTCAATCAAGGCCTAGAGGACACAAGCGTGCGACTCCTTTGGGAGAAAATGTCAAAGTTCACAAAGAGACCAACTCTGCTGCTCGGCATCAGATTACACAGAGATACAACACTGAGGTGAGAGTTAATGAATCAATACTTCTATGATGCCTTGACTAATGTTAAAATCCCTGTAAATTATCTGCACATATTAGGGTTTGGAACAAATGGAACAGAAAAAAAAACTAAGAGATGCACACAATAAAAGTAATAACCTCAAACTTCAAAGAAGGAACAGGCTTCATATGAAATTTGAGAGCTGTCTTTTTAACAGCAGTTAAGCAAGCTGGTAGTATTTTCTTGTGAAGAGGGTTTAGATTGAAAGATGAGTCATTTCTGGGTAAGAATAATGCTGGGGATGTAGGAAAATCTTTTTCTAAAATAGAGGACAAGAGGTCTGAAGCAATTTCCCAAAGATGTCTGAATAAATGGACAAAGGTAGCAACAGCATTTGAGGAACATTTGGAACACAACTTTTCAGCAAATAAGTTTCATTTGAAACTGAGGAGTCTATCTATGTACAAATTTTTAATGAATCAACTGGTAAGCAAACATTTTAGATGAAGCAAATACATTCTTCCAAATAAGATCACAATCCAGTTCCCCGTTAACTTCATACAATTCTTGAGATCATAACTCCACTATCTCAAGGGGGAGCATTAGAGATAAATTCATTATAAAGTTTGGATCCAAACCCCGGGGAAAAATTGCCGGACTTCAAAAGATCAGCCAAAGGGTGAATTTCTGTGGAAGTGTGCTATGGAACACAGTTGGCTCACAGTCTGAGATAGAAAAAGTAGGAAGAACCAGGGATGGAACCAGTCTTTTAAGTCATTAAATTGTCCCTCGTCATCAAAGATGTGCTCGAAAGTAAGAATACTTGCCTTAGATACACATATTAGTTTTAATTTTGTTTTAATACCCATAAACCCATGAAGCTGTCATTCTGGTAGGTAGATCAGGAATCATTGAGGCTGTGTTCAAATTGTAATATTTGTATAACACATACTTTACTAGTATACTGCATACTATTTTTAGTAATAGTATGTGGTATGGTATATACAGTATTCTGCAATAATTATCAATTCACATGACTTTCTGTCAGTCAAATTCATTTGTAGATGCAGTTACATCAGAATTACCTCATACTGTTTGATTTAGTGGAAAGAATATTGAGTTACTGTGACTTAAAATGTGTTAATGTGTTCAAATGTGGCCAGAAAATTCTGCACTGAGGTGACGAAGTAATGTACTAGTAGTATGTAATATATATATATATATATATATATATATATATATATATATATATATATATATATATATATATATATATATATATATATATATATATATATATATATATTACATTTTTGCTATAGATGGCTGTATAAGTGTGTTCATATAGGCAATAAAATTAATCAAATTTTTCAGTTACCTAGAATATTTATATTAAATATGCATATTAAACAGGCATAACAGGGCCCCCAACACTTTTTGAACACTGTCTGATTTAATCCTCACCATTTTTTGAAAGTGTAGTCTTATATATTAGCTTGCTACAGAAACTGATCCAAGCATTTTCTAATATATATATATATAAAAAAGCTCATGTTTCTTTAATTTTCCCCATGACGTTTCAAAATAAGTTACATCTATGATATTAGATATACAGTGTTAAAATCCAAACTGAGATTAATAAAAGAGTTGGAAAATACTGACACATTAACACACCCAATTTATGTGTGTTAATAATGAGTTTAATCAACAAAAAATGGACAGAGGAACAGGAATGTGAAAAGAAAAAAACACTGCTGTATAGGATTACACAACAAATATCACCACAGCATCAGGGTCATAAAGTAAAGGGCCACACAAGTTTTTCTAAAAGCACTAATAAATAGAACCAAATTATACATTTTGTTCACGATCATAAAATTCTAAACAACAAATAATTAGCTACTGTCACAGAATATCTAAATGTTAATGTGTTATACACTTCATTTGAAGAAAGGCATCAGTAGAAATCAATGAAGTCTGAACTGACATAAGAAGACTCGAAAAAATTTCCCTACCTATCACTCTTTGTGTGAAGTGGGTCCAGGACATGAAAGCTTCTCGCAAGGCTCTTTAGCTGTGAAGCTCAAAAAAGTTTAAGTGTTGGGCAGATGGGAATATAAACTCTGCCGTTCGTGCAGTTCTAAGAAACAGACAGAGAAAAAGTCCTCAAAGAAAGAGAATCAGCCACCAGTTGTAGCTCTGCTGGTGGTGAATCCAAACACACACCACACACATACACACATCTACACAACACTTTTCTTTTATGATCCCTCTCTTTAAAGCCCGTCCAGGTCTCCAGGCAACAAGGGAGCTAGACGAGGACGTGTTTATGCGTCCAAGCCATTCCTCTTTTCACAGATTGGACACTAGAGAAAAGCTTATCTGAGCCTGGGGCACATTTTCCCCCAACACACACACACACACAGTCACACACAGTGGAGAGAAGCAATGGGGGAAAGAGTTTTATTACAGTTTCCACATCCCTCGCTTCCAAAGCCCTCAAGGGCTTTAAACAATTGTTGTCCAGGGCTTCAGTGAGAACAAAAGCTTCATTTTCTTTCTCTCACTAACACACACACACACACACACACACACACACACACACACACACACACACACACACACACACACACACACACACACACACACCACAACAAACCATCACCCAAGGAACCCAATAATGTTGTATTCACACCCAGAAAGCTCAGAACTGTATTTTGTTTAAAATACTTTCAATAAATATGCAAAGCAATCTTCTTTACCATTCCTTTTAGCTTACACACAGTTTCCAGTCACACAGTCAGGTGTCTTTACTCGATCAACTGTTAAACACTGATTTAAAGATTCCCTAAGTTGAGCCTTATTTTACGCAAATCGATTATTTAAAGCTGAGACAGATCCAGTGTTTAGCTTTGTGAAAAATGATAGTGTGAAACTGAGGTTCCCATGTTCTTCCTGTGTTCACAAGGGTTTCTTCAAGTTCTCCGGTTTCCTCCCACCTCCCAAAAACATGCCAGCAGGTGGATTGGCTATGCAAAATTACCCCAGGTGTGAATGTCTGCGTCCATTGCACATCCCATTCAGAGTGGCATCTTGTCCAGTTTTCCTGGATAGACTCCAGACCCACCGCAAACGTAATCAGGGTAAATCGGTTACTGAAGAGGAATGAATGAAGTAGCAAGCACAATTTTTACACCATACTGAAGATTGAGACATAGAGGGTAAGGGAGAGTGTAAGAAGGGTAAGGGAGAAGAAAATAATCAACTGTGTCTTGTGGGTGAAGCTGGTGAAATACTGTTAGATAAAATGTTAGGAACACTATACTAATACTGGGTAGGGCCTCCCCTTGCTCTCAAAACAACCTCAATTCTTCATGACATGGATTCCACAAGATGTTGGAAACATTCCTTTGAGATTCTGGTCCATGTTGACATGATCGCATCACGCAGTTCCTGCAGATTTTTCAGGTGCACTTTCATGCTACGAATCTCCCGTTCTACCACATCCCAAAACTGTTCTATTGGATTCAGATCCAGTGACTGGGAAAGCCACTGAAGAGCATTGAACTCATTGTCATGTTCATGAAACCAGTTTGAAAGGAGTTTTGCTTTGTGACGGTGCATTATCATGCTGGAAATAAACATTAGAAGATGGGTAAATTGTGGCCATGAAGGGATGGGCATGGTCAGCAACAATACTCAAATAGGCTGTGGCATTCATGCGATGATTGATTGGTATTAATGGGCCAAAAGTGTGCCAAGAAAACATTCTCCACACCAATACACTACCTCCACCAGCCTGGACTGTTGACACAAGGCAGGTTGGGTCCATGGATTCATGCTATTGGCGCCAAATTCTGACCCTACCATCTGTGTGCCTCATCAGAAATCAAGATTCATCAAACCAGGATATGTTTCTCCAGTCTTCAGCTGTCCAGTTTTGGTGAGTTTGTGCCCACTGCAGCCTCACCTTTCTGTTCTTGGCTGACAGAAGTGGAACCCGACGTGGTCTTCTGCTGTTGTAGCCCATCCGCCTCAAGCTTTGACGTGTTGTGCATTCTGAGATGCTTTTCTGCTCACCACAGTTTTACAGAGTGGTTATCTGGGTTACTGTAGCCTTTCTGTCATCTCGAACCAGTCTGGCCATTCTCTGTTGTCTCATCAACAAGGTGTTTCAGTCCGCAGAACCGCCACTCACTGGATGTTTTTTTTCTTTATTGCACTATCCTGAGTAAACTCTAGAGACTGTTGTGTGTGAAAATGCCAGGAGATCAGCAGTTAGAGAAATACTCAAACCAGCCCTTCTGGCACCAACAATCATGCTACGGTCAAATTTACTGAGATCACATTTTTTCCCCCTTTCTGATGGTTGGTGTGAACATTACCCGAAGCTGCTGGCCTATATCTGCATGAATTTATGCAATGCACTGCTGCCACATGATTGGCTGATTAGATACTTGCATGAATAAGTAGGTGTAAAGGTGTTCCTAATAAAGAATAAATGGCAAAAAAAGGGAATACACTAAACTGTCATAATAAACCATTATTCCCTGGTGAGGCACTATTTCTGCTACAAGATTTTCAAAGTGCTTTTTAAAGGGGCTAAAATCAGAGAAAGCTGGAAAAAAAACAGGGTATGGTATTTTTATATTGTTTTGATATTAAAGAGTCTTCTAAACAGTATTCACTATCCAATATTCATTAACAATCCTCACTGACTAAACACACATTCCGGCGGTAGTATTTAACGTTGTTTATTTAGAAAATGAAGCTCTATAGACATACCAGGAAGCATTAAAAACTCTCAAAACAGGTTGGACAATTAGGATACCTTGGACTTAACATGCATTTACAAAGCTACTTTTAATTGTCGCCTTCATTTAACAACACCTGATATTGACTAAGTCTATACCAATTACCAAGACTAATCTGACCAATGATGTCTTGTTGGACAGTTGTGGGCTCCGTCTTCTGGACCCAACTGTATCTTCTTAACAAAACTATATTACAAGGAGAGCAATAGAGCTGAAATAATTCCTTTTCTCAGGGCTCAAACCCTCAGGGATCATTTGTGACTCTGATTTCTACACATTACTTAATGGCCCGCGATAATAATAATTAGCTGATCAGCGCTTTCATGTGTGAAGATAGGGTTTTAAATCAGGTCACAGTCATTTAATTCAATATTCGTTTCAAAACAGAAGCTTTTTAGCAATTAAAAAATAAAAGAGATAGGGAACTCCTTGAGGGATTATTATCAAATCCTTTGGGTAAAAGGATAAGATGTCCACCATATTTGTTCATGCTAGAAGTCATTCCGGACTATGAGATGTATAAGTTGCATTCATATAGCAGGCATTTTCATTTTCCCAGTGTGTTTGTATTGGCTCTAAAACATCTATTGATGTAGTCTAGGTTAGGATTTGTCCTATTATTGTCTTCAGAGTCTAACTGTTACCTGAGCTGAGGCCTTATAGTCCTGGAGCTGTATTATCCTATTACATCTGATTATTAACCATGACAACCACAGGTAGGTTCTCGTTTAGGACAATAGCTATGTACAAAATAACAATTCATAATTTAAAAAAACAAAAAAACAAACAGCATTTAGTAGATGCCCATTATCTAAAGAAGTGCTTTCTTATCTAAACTCCAGATTAAAGAGAAGATTAAAGAAGCATACTCGACAAAATCATACTCGACAAAAACTCGACAAAATCCTTTAAAAAGTGTCCTTACGTTAGGATAACTCTAATGGTGGCTTAACTTCTTCTAAGTTTTCACTGTTTTCTTTGCTTATAGGACAACTGTGTAGCACAGCATCAGCTTGATTACTAACATCAACTAGCAATAGTGCTACATTTGTTTATATTGCAAGACATAAAATAGAAACTTAATGATCTTGTAAAAGCTGACTAAAATTGTGATGTGTTTCAATGGCAAAATGTTTACTGGCAACGCCACAAATTGCTTCAGTCAGCTCTGGAGAGACCAATGAATCGTTTTTACTTTTCTGTTTTTAGAGTAGTTGAAATAAAAATACAACTGTGGCTGAATCTGAAATTGCGCACTACTGCATAATGGCATTCACATCCTTTATAGCAGACAATATATCAATTTGGGAGCCATTTCAGATTAACCATCACACTTTGTGTTGTTCAGTTTGTCTAACAGCTGTTCGAGAATCACTGACTTCTAGGTAACAAATGAAAATTGATTATCTACTACTTTTGGATTTCCTAACCAGAGATTTTATCCTTAAGTTATTATTACAAAATTGAGCTAGGATTTCCTTTTGTAGTATGAATTTATGTAAAAAAAATAAATAAATAAATAAATAAATAAAAATGTGCACAAAGCGAAGTCCATGAAGACATGCATTGCCAAGGTTGGTATGGAAGAACACAAGTTGACTGCTCTGGGCCCTGACCTCAACTCCACCGAACACCTTTGGGATGAACTGGAACGCTGACTGCACACAAGGCCTACTCATCCGACATCAGTGCCTGACCTCAGTAATGCTCACTAATGCTGAATGGGCAGAAATTCCTACAGCCACATTCCAAAATTCCAAAAGAAGCATGGAAGCTGTTATAGCAGCAAAGATTTGGAGTGGGATAAATGGGTATGATGGTCAGATGTGCACATACTCTTGGCAATAGAGTGTATCTGCCTTTGTCAGGCAGAAGTTACTACGGGTAACATTGTAGAGGTGTGAAGGAAAGGTGCACAGGGCATCTAGTTCAGGAGATGAATAAAGTAATGTTCTGCAAATTGCTATTTGCTGCTATAATTTGTGAATAAAAAAGACTTTGTTTTTTTAGTGTTCCAGTATTTCTAACTATTTCTATATCAAATGAATGAATACTTCGATTCACTATTTAGCTCCATGCCAGATAGTGTTACACCCGGTATAATGATCACCCTTGCACTTTAAAACAGACCTCTCAAATATAAATGGTGCCAAACTAAACTGGTAGACTTCCAATCACATAGCCTTTTAACTATAGAAACACTGCTATTGTCAAAATTGCCAAAAACAAAATAATTCCCTTGGGAGTATTATCAGAAAACACGGGATAAATTTCCACTGTTATGATGATGATACTCAACTATATATTTCCACAAGCCCAGATGAAATTTCCAAATTCTCCATGTTAACGGAATGTGTTAAAGACATTAAAGACTGGATGACCGTTAATTTTCTTTTACTAAATTCTGATAAAACAGATATATTGCTAATTGAACCAAAAATCGGTACACAAAAGCTCCTAGAATACAATCTGCATCTAGAAGGATGTACGGTTACTTCATCCTCTGTAGTTAAAGACCTGAGTGTTATTTTAGACAGCAACCTGTCATTTGAAAATCATATTTCCCAGGTAACAAAAACAGCCTTGTTCTATCTTAGAAATATTGCCAAGCTATGTAACATGCTATCTGTTTCTGATGCAGAAAAACTAGTTCATGCGTTCATGACCTCAAGACTGGACTATTGTAATGCACTACTAGGTGGTTGTCCTGCATCCTCAATAAATAAGCTACAGTTAGTCCAAAATGCAGCTGCAAGAGTGCTTACCAGATCACGAAAATATCAACATATTACCCCAATTTTGTCATCACTACACTGGTTACCTGTTAAGTTTCGTATCGATTATAAAATACTGCTACTCACCTATAAAGCCCTAAATGGCCAAGCCCCTTTGTATTTAACCAATCTTCTATCACATTACAATCCATCACACTCTTTAAGGTCGCAAAACTCTGGATTTCTGATAATACCGAAGATATCAAAGTCTACTAAAAGGGGTAGAGCTTTTTCACATTTAGCTCCTAAACTCTGAAATAGCCTTCCTGATAATGTTCGGGGGTCAGACACACTCTTTCAGTTTAAATCCAGATTAAAGACACATTTCTTTGGCCTAGCATTCACCTAACCGCATCTCATGACCTTGTACTTCTGTCATCGTTGATAAAATAATAACAAATGGTCATTTTGCCTGACATTCAATGAACAGCAGCCACACTAATCCTTTTCCATCTGTTTCCTATTCCTATCAGTGAACGTGCCGGCTCCAGTTCAGAACCAGCCTCTAAGAAGATTCCAGATGACGCCAACACCTGCAAAGATTTTGGACGATACCAACATCAAATCATCACATCACAAGTTCTACGCATGTTGCTCCTGGGGTGGCAGTGGGCCTGACCCGTTCTGCTCTCTGACCTGGTCCGTCCTGGTGCTTCTGGGGTTCTCATCGTTGGGGGTCGCTCGCTGTTGCTGAGGATGGGCCCATATGGACAGCCTCCACAAACAATTCACAAACAGACTTTGCGCTCGGGTCTCCATCGGTGGACAGTTCATGACTTCAGCAAAATAGACTTCATGTTGAGACCGTGTTGAATCTCCTGACTTTTGACAGTTGCACTTTATATCATGTATCATACAGTTATAGAAGGGATTTACTTATAATTACACTATCCAGTGTCACCCAGATGAGGATGGGTTCCCTTTTGAGTCTGGTTCCTCTCAAGGTTTCTTCCTCATGTCGTCTCAGGGAGTTTTTCCTTGCCAGTCGCCACTGGCTTGCTCATTGGGGATAAATTTATCAATTTAAAATTTAGTTCCAAAATTTATGCATGTCTGTAAACTGCTTTGTGACGATGTCTACTGTTAAAAGCGCTATACAAATAAAATTGAATTGAATTGAATTCCCTATTCTTATTTCAATTATTAGCAATGCTAACTACTTATAAGAGACCATTTGATTACCTATTTTGAGAACAATATAACCCCCTTTATAAATTCTGTTAAAAAATTCTAACAACCCCTTTTGACTGATTTAAAGGTTTTTGCTATTTGACAGATCTTTCTAGATGGTGTGTGATCATGGGGCAGGTCTGCTTAGCTTCCATAGTTATTAATGCACCTAGTAGTTGTAAGATATACTGTGTACTGTGTATATACTGTACAGTGCCCTCCACTAATATTGGCACCCTTTGTAAATATGAGCAAAGAAGGCTTTGAAAAATTGTCTTTATTGTTTAACCTTTTGATCTTTTGTTCAAAAAGTTCAAAAAATGCACAAAAATGCTCTCATGGATATCAAACAATTGCAAACAAAATACAGGTTTATCCAAAAATATATCTTTGTTAAATATAGGTGTGCAACAATTATTGGCACCCTTTTAGTCAATACTTTGTGCTACCTCCCTTTGCCAAGATAACCGCTCTGAGTCTTCTCCTATAATGCCTGATGAGGTTGGAGAATACATTGCAAGGGATCTGAGACCATTCCTCCATACAGAATCTCTCCAGATCCTTCACATTTTGACGTCCTCTCCTCTTCAGTTCACCCCACAGGTTTTCTATGGGTTTCAAGTCAGGGGACTGGGATGGCCATGACAGAACCTTGATTTTGTTGTCAGTAAACCATTTTTGTGTTGATTTTGATGTATGTTTTGGATCATTGTCCTGCTGGAAGATCCAACCACGGCCCATTTTAAGCTTTCTGGCAGAGACAGTCAAGTTTTCATTTAGTATCTGTTGATCTTTGATAGAGTCCATGATGCCATGTATCCTAACAAAATGTCCAGGTCCTCTGGCAGAAAAACAGCCCCAAAACATTAAAGAGCCACCACCATATTTAACCGCGGGCATGAGGTACTTTTCCATATGGCTACCTCTCTGTGTTCGCCAAAACCACCTCTGGTGCTAATTGCCGAAAAGCTCTATTTTGGTTTCATCTTACCATAGAACCCGATCCCATTTGAAGTTCCAGTAGTGTCTGGCAAACTGAAGACGCTCGAGTTTGTTTTTGGATGAGGGTAGAGGCTTATATCTTGAAACCCTTCCAAACAACTTGTGGTGATGTAGGTGACTTCAGTTGCAACTAACTTCTGTAATTCTCCAGCTGTGATCCTTGAAGATTTGAAGATGAAGATGAACCATCCTCTTCACAGTGCATTGATAAACCTGTTGTGTTTGCAACTGTTTGATATCCATGAGAGCAGAGTATTTTTTTTTTTTTTTTTTTTTTAACAAAAGATCAAAAGGTTAAACAATGAAGAGAATTTTTCACAGCCTTCTTTGCTCATATTTACCAAGGGTGCCAATATTAGTGGAGGGCACTGTATATGTACTGTGTATTATCCATTATGGAATGAATAATGTCCATACATAAAAAATGTGTTTGCACCACAGTGACCTTATTCCATTACAAAGACTGTGAAAAGACTGCAAAGACTGCATTTTCCAATGCCCACATCCTTTAGGTTAGTTTCAAGTCTTCTTGTGGATTGTGAGATGTATTGGGCTGGAAATGTTGCTGAAAAAATACAAGTAAACAAGCTGCAAGACTGTATGCTGGATGACTGCATATTGTCGACTCTCAACTGCCTGTTATGGGGTTACACTAAAAATTCACTACATAGTCCACTACAGCATAAGTCAAATGTGATAGCATCGACCTTGAACTGTTAAATTTTGTTTGTTTTGTATGTCGCTATTAACGTTGTCCTGCAAAGATGCTAGCAAAGATTACACATTATCCCTACAAGTCAGGGATGTCAAACTCAAATTCTGCCTAGGTCACATCAGCATTTTTGTCAGCCATTTAAAGGTCGTTTTTTTTTGTTGTTTTTTTTAACGCATCATCAATTCTGTCGACTAACACCAATCTAGGCTCTGACAGTTGAATAGGATGATTCTAGGAAAAGGGAGGGCAAACAAATTTCAAAATACCCTAAATATTTGCATTTCCCATAAACAGTTGAAGCCTTGCTCAGTGGATAATGTACTCTGTATGAGAACTGCTATTGTTATCAATAAGTCTGTGCTACACAAACAAAATTCATTCAAATTGTATTGAATATGCTTGCAAGGTTAAACCGGTCCCAAACACAGAAAAATGCTGATTATCTAGGCAGCATTCTCTTAAATAGAAGGAGGTGATGATGATTCACTATAGCAATTTTAAATGCTCAATTTGGCTAGAAATAGTATAACTGGCTGTTGTGAATATGTTCTAGAGATAGGCTCCATATCCCCCACAACCCAGAGCACAATATAGCGGTTACTGACAATGAATGAATGAATAGAATTTACTGTATAATGTAGCAATGCCAGAAGTCTATAAATGCCATAAAATCCAAATAATACAATAAATAAGTAGGAGACAGTAGAATAGTAGACAAGATGCAGTCTATTTATTTGAATATTTCTGCTACCAAATATTTATTAAATATACAATCTCCCGTCTGCCCTTTCTCTTTCTCCGCAGTTTAGAGTATTAGACAGGACAGGAAAAGTCCAGTATGTAGAAAGTGAACGTCAGCTGTTCTTTCCACTAATGGAAATGGAAATATTTTCCTTTAAAACAATAAAATGGAGACTTGGAGTGAAGGATGATGGTAGGCGAGAATAAAAGAGGGAAAAAAAAAAGAAAAAAAAAAAACAGTATGACAAATTCTTGGCTCTTAACCCAGCTTTTAAAGGAAATTAGAAATCAGACAAGAAGAAAGGAATGAATATCCCAAAGTAATTGGCCCACAAGATTAATAAATTACTCAGTCCCCACATTTTTCCATGTTCATTTGAAGGTTATATTGTAGTTTTAAAAAAAATTGAAGGCAGAATCAATCTCCTATGCAACTGTCTTGAAAGTCTGGAGGATCAAGTTGGTTTGGTGGATGAGCCGGTTGGCACTGATAAACACGTTTATTGCCCTGGGAGACAGAGACAGAGAGAGAGAGAGAGAGAGAGAGAAGCAGGAATGAAAACAAAACAGAAACACTGTGACCCCATTTCTGATTTAAAAAAAAAAAAAATCTAAGATATATTTTATTCATGTTATACAAATGTTTTCCCCAAACCACAGTAATAAATACTGCATGATAACACTCATGCTCCATTGCTGGAAAAGTTGGTGCCTTTAAAATGTTTTTTTTTTTTTTGTTTGGTTGTTGTTGTTTTTTTGTTGTTTTTTTAAATGGCACACAAATTCAACCTTTTTTTTTTTTTTTTTTTTTTTAAATAGTTAAAATCTTACAAGGGTATAATCCAGACATAAGGCACATGAAACAATCAGGTGTGAACAGGATCAGCAGATTTCCTTTATTCAGGCTCCAAGTAGTTCAAGTTTCTTGTTCATACTGAACTCAATACAAGTATGTACACTGGGTTGAGATCTGGTGACTCCGTAAGCAATCATATGATTTACATCATTTTCAAACTCATCAAACTATTCAGTTTCTTCCTATCTGGATGGGGATATTGGGCCTCATTTATCAAGCGGGATATGAACAGATTTATTTTATCCTATAAAATGAGGAAGAATTATATGGCAGCTGACATGGTGCAATGGTTAATCTGCATAACTAGAAGATTTAGTGCACTCCGTGTCTTCCCCATTTAGTCGTCATTTTGTCATTTTCAGCTCTGTAAGCTTTGCCTTGGAATTTTGTGGCTGTCACTAAATGCAAGTGTAGTGAACATGGTCATTTATGGGTGATTCGCTTTTAACATCTGATTCTTCTTAATATACTTATATTTTTTTGTTTGAAAATTTAAAAAAAAAAAAAAAAAAGTCAAAATACTCAAATAATGTTTGCAGAGCAATGATAGACATCAGTTACTAACATTATAACTCGGAATGCTTTGAAATACATTTTTAAAGAGATACTTATACACTGAATGTTTTGCTACAGCAATTAAATCTATCTGCACTGTTTGGGAACATAAGTATATTCTGTCCATAGACAAGTGTTTATTCTACAGTGTGGAGAGGGAGGCTCAATATGGAGGCCAAATGGTCCGATTGGGCTGTGCTCGTCAGCTATCCAAGTCCTAACTGTGTACCTCTACACTCACCGACTTTATTAGGAACACTTGCACACCTGCACAGCCATGCACTCATCCAGTCACCCAATCATGTGGCAGCAGCACAATGCATAAAATCAGGACAGGATGCAGATATAGGGCAAGAGCTTCAGTTAATGTTCACGTCAAATATCGGAATGGGGAAAAAAAATCTCAGTGATCTCAGTAACTCTGACTACGGCATGGTTGTTGCTGTCAGATAGGCTGGTTTGAGTTTTTCAGAACTATTGACCTCCTACAGATCCTACTGACCTCCTGGGATTCTCTAGAGTTTGATATGGGAGGGAACTCCAGTAAGTGACAGCTCTGCAGGCTGAAAAGCCTTGATAATGAGACAGAAATCAAAGGAGAACACCCGACTGGTTCCAGCTGTCAGGAAGGCTATGGCAACTAAAACCACCACTCTTTACAACTGTGGTGGGCAAAAAAGCATCTCCAAACATACAAACATGGGCTACTACAGCAGTGGACCACACTGGGTTCTCCTGGGACAGAAAAGGAATCTGAGGCTACAGTGGGCACAGGTTCACCTAAAATGGACTGGGTTAAGAAAAATACCAGGTGATGATTTTTTTTC
>CM042566.1:12741253-12773753 GCA_023630585.1 Cranoglanis bouderius
TGCCCAGAGCATCACATTGCCTCTGCCGGCTTGCCTTCTTCCCATAGTGCATCCTGGTGCCATGTCTTCCTCAGGTAAGTGACGCAGACGCACCCGGCCGTCCACATGATGTAAAAGAAAACGTGATTAATCAGACCAGGCCACCTTCTTCCATTGCCCCATGGTCCAGTTCTGATGCTCACGTGCCCATTGTAGGTGCTTTCAGTGGTGGACAGGGGTCAGCATGGGCACTCTGACTGGTCTGTGGCTACACAACCCCATGTGCAGCAAGTTGTGATGCACTGTGTTTTCTGACACCTTTCTATCATAGCCAACATTAACTTTTTTCAGCAATTTGTGTTACAGTAGCTCTTCTGTGTGATTGGACCAGACGGGCTAGCCTTCACTCCCCACACGCATCGGTGAGCCTTGGGCGCCCATGACCCTGTCGCTGATCCACCGGTCGTCCTTCCTTGGAAAACTTTTGGTAGGTACTAACCACCGCATACCAGGAACACCCCACAAGACCTCCCATTTTGGAGATGCTCTGACCCAGTTGTCTAGCCATCACCGGCCCTCATCAAAGTCGGTCAGATCCTTACGCTTGCCCATTTTTCTTGCTTCCAACACATCAACATTGAGAACTGACTGTTCACTTGCTGCCTAATAATGTATATCCCACCCCTTGACAGGTGCCACTGTAACGAGATAATCAATGCTATTCACTTCACCTGCCAGTGGTTTTAATGTTATGGTTGATCGGTGTAAATGGGAAGAGAATTTAAAATGTATACATTCTGTCGCTGTAGATGGTTCCAACAAAAAGTCACAAAGTATTCAATGTATTTTCATACCAAGATAATAAAATTGTGGATACATTTAAGATTTCATGATACACTGAAATATTTACTAAAGAATCCTAATCAAATGGATGAACGTCGATTAAAATGTGACTTGAAGCGGAGAATATATGTATCTATCTATCTGTGTCTGTCTGTCTGTATGTACATGCGTGTGTGTTTGTGTATGTCAGGTGTGTTGATATGTCAAGTAGAAGAACCCATCAGCAGGGTTTGACCCACCTGTATCTGGATTAGCTTGTTAAACTCCTCCCTCTCAACTCAGCAGTTATATAGGCCTGAAGCTTCAGTGTCAGCACTGCTCTCTTTCTCTCTACATCTTTCTGTCTCTCTGTTTTTTCTCTTTACTCCTAATTTTGCCATTTTCATTCACCTCTCATTTTGGGAGTTCCTGTTCTCATTTTGGGAGTCCTGGTTGAATTTAAAGCATGGAGTTGCAGGACTTCTGTTTGAGCGACAACTTTCAATTCCTTAATCAACAAAACAGGTATGTTGTTGACATAATCATATGTAATAAGTGTATGCACTTGAGTCATTTGATTAAATGGGCAAATATTTACCCAGCTTCTCACAGTTTATTATCAACCTATGAGATATGTTTGTATGTTATCTTATTCGACAGGAAATTATATGTAGTGTATACTAATAGTTAGACGAAATTGTCTGACGATGTCAAAAGTACTTGTCAACTGCTATAAACTTCATTTAAATATCATTACCACAATAAAAGTAAGCTAACACCTCTGCAGATAATTTCTTAAATGTGCATCTTATGCCATTCTTAATTCACTAGACATGAAATTATAATATTTGTAGTGTGCTGCTGTGAAACTGAAAATGTAAATTACCTGACATGTTGTCAATTTTGTCATCTTATGTGAAGAAGAAAAAAGTCATGTCAGAAATATGTATAAAATGTCCAACTTTAAGATGTTTTGGTCATTGTTGTCATATTTTAATTTTCTAATACATTTTATTATATCAATGAATTTATTCTACAACACTTATAGGCCTTGCTTTTTAATTTACAAAAAATAAAAACAAAAACATAATAGCAATGTGTGTTTTATCAACCAATCAGTGATGAATTGACTGCCACCTGTCACACCTGTCAGTTACTGTACTGAATTAAAAAATAAAAATAAAATATCTACAACTCCAACGTCTAAAATAAATTTAAATATCAGAAAGATAGCCGATTATGGAAATAGCAGCTGGTTAACTAAAACTACATAGTTAAATTATTCCAATGTACTTCTGTTCATTTCATTTGCCAATGAGTTAATAAAAGTCTATAATATTACTTAATAATAAAAGCCTTTTTTAATCCTTAAATATGTGACTGATCTCTATAAACAGATCAATGGATATTCTTTAATGGTGCTATAGGCATATAGACAAACATTTAGGTTACAGAAAGATGGATGGACGACTAAGCAACTAGGCAGTTAGAGGCATGAAGACAGAGAGACAGACAGATGAGAAGACAGGAATTTGGGTAGATAGAAAGACAAACAGACAGATAATTGGACAATCAGAGAGTTAGATAGGAGGATGGAAACATAGACAGACAGACAGACAGAGAGAATACAGACAGGCAGACAGACAATTAAAATAGAATAAATTAGAGACAGAAAAAATGGTAAGGAAGTTGTCAGGAATATGAATATTGTCTTCAGAGAAAAAAATAACCTAGGTACAATAGAAAATACACTGTGATTACACTTAGCATTGAATGCTCATCTAACATCCATGGGCTCTGCCATACAGAGAAATGTCACAATACAGAACGTTTCTATTTCCTAAGTTGTGACAACCACAGCAGAGAGTCACTGATGTTGAATCTTTTTATATTTCATTCACAGCCTCTTGGAACCCTCATCATCCGATGACCCTCCTTCTCCACAAGAACAAACCATTAAAACAGACTCGCCTAATTTTACACCATTCAGCCCAAGCAGCACATCGGAGAGCAGCGGTTACAGTGTATTTTCCCAGTCTCTCAACCCTGCACACTTCACTGCTCAAGACAGTGAAGAGCTACAGCTGCAGCCTCAGACGGGCTCCATCCTAAACCGAGACTATATCGCTTCACTTAGCCATGGGCCCAAACGCCTATGCCTGGTGTGTGGAGACTTTGCATCTGGCTACCATTATGGTGTGGCATCCTGTGAAGCCTGCAAGGCCTTTTTTAAGAGAACCATTCAAGGTAATGTTGAGCTTTTAATCCTGAGTGTTCCCTTCCAGTTTCAAATTCTTAACATGAGTTTTATAACAGGAAATTACACAGATGAGCTGGGTTCAATTTCTCCAATCAGACAGACAGACAGACAGAGACAGATTTTCAAGCCATCTGACAAAATGGATAGACAGATAGATAAACAGATAGACACAGGAACTTACAGACAGGCAGATACATAGACAGACTAATAGAAATATACAAAGATATACAAAAAGATGGAAGTATACATACTGACAGCAGCTGGATAAATAGATCGACTGGGTACTTTTAAATAAATGTTACAGTTAAAATCTAATGAGATGGCCTTTGGCAGAACAGGAGGTTTTGACACACGTCTCAAAACAGTTCTTAATTTATTAAATGACAATATCTAACATAATTGGTGCATTATCCACTATGATGACTAGCTATGATTGATTTTCGTGTGAAGACTCAATATGCTGTCATGGTCACACAGGTGTCCCATTTGCAGACTCCCCCCCTAATATCTGATTTCTATCTTTCTAACAATCAATAAAAACACTGCTGTTGGCAAAACTAACATCTAAATCTCCAAAAACATAGATGTGTGCCTGAGAGAATGCCATAATTGGGCACTGAAGTTTAAATACTGCATAAGGGAATTATCAATATATTGATTTAAAATGTTGCAGCTGTAGAGCAGACGCCTTAATCCTGTTTTGTCCTCTTTAAGCAAAAAAAAAAAAAAAAAGCATCCTTTATGTGTGAGAACAAACTCATCAATAGTCTATTAAGTGGCATTTTGTCTTAAAAGTCCCATAATCACTACCTGTCATCAAAAAACAATTTGAAGATAAACCATTGTTACAGAGAGCTCTGTAATACACATGGTGCACTGTTAGAAAGAAAGAAAGAAAGAAAAAAACAGTGTATATTGTAATTAACACTACATGTACATGTTTGCTCCCCAAGGTACAAAAAAGTTCATTTACACTAAAACTTACACTAAAAGCTGCTCATAAATATTCATGTGGTGTTCAGTGATGGTCCTCTAATTTAAAACACAAAAGATGTACCATCCCAGTAATAAGAGTCTGAAAATCGAATTTGTTGCCCTTTTCCTGAGAGTGAATAAGTAAATGCAATTTGTAGTTACTCACATAAATGCTTGTCTTGTGTTTGTTGCAGGAAACATTGAGTACAGCTGTCCAGTGGTGAACGAGTGTGAGATAACGAAGAGACGGAGGAAATCATGTCAGGCCTGCCGCTTTCAGAAATGCCTGAGGGCGGGAATGATGCGTGAAGGTGAGCTGTTATAAATGCAAATCACTGTAGACTCTTTATTTATTTTTTTTTTTCTGTCTGTTGTTTAAGATAAAATGCTTTCATTCAAAGCCCAGCAAGGTCAGTGCAAGGTGTTCAAACTAGGGCTGTGACGATATATTGGTATGGTAGAAGATCTAGTGATACGTCACAGTCAAACATTATGAGCAGATGCAGCATATCAGTTAAAATGTGCTCTACAGTTACACAGGTGTACAGAGCACTGCCGTATTGAATTGTGCGATTCGTATACCGGGACTTTATCCAGACCCACTTTGAGACCTCACTGTGTAGTCTCTCGTAGTGTTTTTTTTCCTTTTGATTACTGAGGTTAAGGTTAGGATTATATGTAGGTGCAGGTAAAGCATTAATTTGATACATTAATAATTATGTTAATTGAAAGTCCTCACAAAACTAGTAAGACAAATGCGTATGTGTGAGCAATGTCTATCTCTTTATCAAATCTCAGCATAATGATATGAAAAATGTAACACCTTTGGCTATAATGAGGGGAAAATGTTTGTCCCCTACATTTGTGTGTGTGTGTCTGTAATTTTGCCCTTTGTGAGGCCCAAAAAAGACCAAACGTCATTACAGTGTCAGGATAGTGTCAAGGGTCCTCATAATCACCTCATCCTCACAAAAATACATTATTTCAGTCACCTGCAATATGCATTATGCCAGTGGCAGTTCCTCACAAAATGTTTGTGTGTATGTGGTTGTGATCTGTCAGGACTAAAATGTCCTGACTAGGTAGCAAAAACAGAAAAAATAGGGGTAACCCTACATTGCCAGGAGCAGCATGAGAAAAGCAGGTGATTGTGGTTACTGAGGTTAAGGTTGAAGGTTAGGTTTAGTATTTGGTGTAGAAAAGTCTTATTACATATAAATATATTTAGTTACATACATACAGTACAATGTATATACAGTTCCCTCCAAACGTGCTGGAACAGCAAGGCCAATTCTATTGTTTTCGCTATACATTGAGGACATTTGGGTTTGAGATCAAAAGATGAATATGAGACAATAGATAAAAATTTCATTTCCTGATATTTACATCTACTAGATGTGTTAAACAACATAAAACATGGCACCTTTGGTGGCAGACCACCCAATTTTTAGGTGAGCAAAAGTATAGGAACAGATAGTCTTAAAGTAAATTAAATAACACTTAATATTTGGTTGCATATCCCTTGTTTGCAATTCCTGCATCAAGCTGGTGAACCACTGACATCACCAAACTGTTGCATTTTTCTTTTGTGTTGCTTTTCCAGGCTTGTACTGCAGCTTCTTTCAGTTGTTGTTTGTTTTGGGGGGGGTTTCCCCTTTCAGTCTCCTCTTTAGGAGGTGAAATGCACGTTCAACTCGGTTAAGGTTTAGTGATTGACTTGGCCAGTCTAAAACCTTCCGCTTTCCCCCCCAGATAAGTTCTTTGTTGTATTGGCAGTGCTTTTTGGGTCATTGTCTTGCTGCATGATGTAGTTCCTCCACATTAGATTGGATGCATTTCTCTGTAAATTGGAAGACAGATTATTTCTGTAGAACTCTGTCTACATTCTGCTGCTACCATCATGAGTTCCATCATCAATAAAAACTAGTGAGCAGATTCCAGAAGCAGCCATGCAAGACCAAGCCATGACACTACCTCCACCATGCTTGACTGATGAGCTTCTATGTTTTGGATCATGAGCAGATCCATACTTTCTCCACACTGGCCTTTCCAGTGTTTTGGCCTTTCCATCACTTTGGTAGAGGTTAACCTTGGTTCCAGAACTTTTGTGGCTAATCTCTGTATTTCTTTGCTAATTCTAATCTGGGTTTCTGATTCTTACTGCTGATGAGTGGTTTGCATCTTGTGGTATGGCTTCTATATTTCTGCACTTGAAGTCTTCTTCAAATGGTGGATTGTGACTAATTGTCACTAACTGTCATTTTAGGGTTTTTCTTCACAGCTCTCACAATGTTTTTGTCATCAACTGCTGTTGTTCTCCTAGGCCGACCTATTCCATGTCTGGTTGTTATTGGCTATGCCAATATATACTTGTGCAATGGCTCTGATAGATTTTTCCTCTTTTCTCAGCTTTAAAATGACTTGCTTTTCTCCCATAGACAGCTCTCTCTTCATGTAAGTTTATCATTTTTAACAACAAATGCAGTCTTCACAGGCAAAACCTAGGGCTCAAACATTCAGAGCAATTAATTCTTTAAACAATAAATTTAACAGGGCACACCTGGGCAGCAAGAAACACCTATCAGTCATGTGTTCCAATATTTTTGATCACTTGAAAAAATGAGTGGGTTCAAATAAAAGGTCCCATGTTCTATGCTGTTTAAGGGTGTTTTGAGACCTGTAGATCTGTGCTTTGTTCTAAAACGGGGACTTAAATTGTTACATTGTTGCACTTTCTCCTTGGCTGGGTTCGCTTTCACAAGACAACCTTTTAAAGCGTACCAAAATGTGTTTATGCAAGTCGCATGTGAGTAAACCATCCTCTCATTGGTCAGAGTGCACATGTTTATGTTCCAGGGTTCTGCCAATAGCGGTTATCCATCAAGATGTATAGACAGCACCTCTCCGAGCTTATTGTTTATTTCTTTTTAGCTGTTGTTATTATAATTTATCTAATTTATATGTTCAACAGAGGAATTAAAGCCCATCTCATTGAGATGCTCGCTAAACACTTTGCAAACCTTTGTTTTTATGCGTTTTTGAAAGTTGTTCAGAAATATGCTCATCAGACCAAATTTCAATGAGGCATTTTACCTTGTCTTTGATCCAAGTTAAACCGAGATTCATGTGGTGAGCAAAAAGCATTAGCAAAACGCATTAGCAAAACAAACATGTTTTTTTACGTAAGGCCATGTTCATATATGTCTAAACAAACCGAACCAAGTGAGAAAACGCACCAGGTTCCGAAACAAATGCTCCAAAACATCCAGATGTGAAAACGCTCTAACACATCTAGATGTAAATATGAGGAAACAAAAGCTGAAATTCTGATGTATCGTCTCATATTCATCTTTAGATATCAAACCCAAAAGTCTTCAGTGTATAGCAAAAACAATACAATTGGCCTTGTGTATATAAATACAGTCATGTGAAAAAATAAGTACGCCCCATGGAAATTGTTTTTTTTTTTTTTACATATTTGGACAAGCAAATATTTCATCTTTGAAAGAGTGCCTATTAATGAAGTTGATATACTTGAACAAAACCACTAGGAAAATGAGCTTTTCAATCATTTATTCAACAGAAATATCAATAGATGTGATATTCTTCTGTGGAAAACATAAGTACACCCTTGGCCTCAGAAGCTACTATTGCCCCCTTTAATAATTAATTTCGTTACATTTATATAGCACTTTTCTAGGCACTCAAACCGCTTTACATAGTATAGGGGGAAATCTCCTCAACCACTACCAGTGTGTAGCATCCACGTGGATGATGCGACGGCAGCCATAGTGCACCAGAACGCCCACCACACACCAGCTATTGGTGGAGAGGAGAGGAGGGTGATGTAGCCAATTCAGGGATGGAGATTGTTAGAGGGCCATGATGGATAAGGGCCAATGGGGAATTTTTCCTGTACACCGGGGCTATACCCCTACTTTTTACAAGAAGTGACCTGGGATTTTTATTGACCACAGAGAGGACCTCGGTTTAACGTCTCATCCAAAAGACTCTTTTTACAGTATTGTAGTGTAGCAGAAAGTTTAGCAACTTTATTAACTTCTGGTAGGCATTTTGCATAATTGTCCACCAGCCTTGCTGGAATTTTTGACCACTCTCCCATGCAATATTCTGTCAGCTGCAAGATGTTTGAGGGTTTTCTTGCGTGTACTGCCCATTTCAAATCCCCCACAACATTTCAATAGGATTCAAATTTGAGCTTTGACTAGACCATTCTCTAACCCTCCATTTCTTCTTTTTGAGCCATTCCTTGGAGGATTTGCTAGTGTGCTGTTGAAAGGTTTACTTTCAGTTCAAATTTAACTTTTGGACAGATGGCCTCACATTATCTTCATGCACTCTTTGATATGATGCAGAATTCATAGTTGAATCAATGAATGCAAGCTGCCCAGTCCCTGAGGCAGCAAAGCAACCCCAAACCATAACATTTCCACCACCGTGCTTCTCCTGAAAAGCTGTCTTTATTCCAAAAGGCCTGGTCTTTGCCTATATGCTCACTGTCAAACTGTAGTCTTGCAAAGGCTTTTTCCTGGCACGCCTCCCATGCAGGTCAAATTTGTGGAATCTCTTTCTAATGTACAAGCATGCAATTGAAATTTTGTGGTTCTTGGAGACTTCTTTTTCCATCAGACGGTCTGCTCTTGGGCTGAATTTGCTGGGACGGCCAGTTCTGGACTAATTGAAGTCATTTGAAATCTGCGTTATTTGTAGATTATTTTCCTTACAGTGGAATGATGTATTTCGAATAATTTGGAGATTTTTTAAAACCCCTTGCCAGACTCATAGGCATCCACAACCTTTTTTCTGAAGGCCTAATAGGGCTCTTTAGATCTTGGCATGATGACACCACACACCTCACTAACAAAGGGAACACCAGACACTAGATGTGAGAGGGGTATAAATAAGACAGGTTCCACCTGCACTCCCTAAGCAGGTTCTAATCACTGGCAGCCGACCTTGAACACCTGATTCTAATTTTATGGATTTAAAGGTGTGATAAATGTAGGGGTGTACTTACTTTTTCCATGTGACTGATCTCTTTTTTTTTTTTTTTTTTTTTTTTTTTTAAATTTGTTAATTGTGAATTTATTATGTTTTTCAGGAATCATATGTTCTGAAAAGACGTGTGTCTCTCTGTGTGTGTGTGTGTGGTTTACTGATTGCAGGAGTACGTATGGATCGTGTGAGAGGAGGCAGGCAAAAGTATAAACGACGAGTAGATTCAGGCCTGTCTGTCTTCATCCAAACTCCATACACACATCCGGTTAAAAGCATCCGTAAGCGAGCTCACCTCCACCATTTTACATTATTCATGAATTTACCCATCATTATACATACCATACATTTACTGGACCATTTGTTGTCCTGTTTATTTTGAAGGACGACAAGCAGGACATGTATATGGTCAAAATCACATATGTGCAAATACACACATGTACCTCTTACCCCAAATAGAGTCAACCAGCCGACATGACTATTCTTCTACTTTATTTTAGTTTTACACTGAAATGACAATTCTAATGTAAGCAGTGGAAGCTTAGCTATTAGTTTATCATCAAGCAAAATGCATTCTGCAGAATCCTACAATTTCATATCTAAATAATTTTGCCTCAGCTGTAACTCTGACATTTCCCACTGGTGGAAACCCTAAGAATTTTGGTGTAATTTAATCCAATATATTAGCAGACAGTGGTAGAAAGCGCACATAAACAAACACTATGCAAATCAGAAAATCTTGGTTTATTTCTGGTACTAAAACTGGGAGTCAAACAGCTTAATGTCTATTCCAAGTAAAATATTACAGTGTTAATGTAAAATGGCATTAAGGATCAAAAGTAAAAGCGGGGGTCGAAAAAGTACTGAGAACTTAAATCTAGGTGTGAGAACAGAACTTACTTACGTACCCAGTCAAAAAATACTCAAGTGAAAGTAAAATAAAGTTTAAGCGTACTCATGTATTAAGAAGTAAAAATATTTTTAACTGATGAAATTAAGTATTGTCATTTTCATGAGCAAAGTCATTTTTATTACTTATCTAAAACTTTCAGATGAGTTTCGTTTTAAAGAATCTACGCTGTTATAACTGAAAGCATCATTCAATCTCTTTAGGTTTGCTGGTCATATGCATGACTAACACTACATAGTTTACTAATGAATTAATAAAGACTAAAATATCATGTAAATAATGAATATTTACCATTTGCCTGAATTTCATATGCTGTCTGGACAGTTTATATTATCTACTGAAATTAATGGTAGTCTAACCTGCCATTAGCAAACAAAACAGGCTTATGTTAAGTTTAAAGAAAACTTAAATGCCGTTAGGTCCATAAGTATTTGGACACAATTTTCGTAATTTTGCTCCTGTACACCACCACAGTTGTTTTGAAATGACGCAATCAAGATGTGATTGGAGTCTAGACTTTCTTTTGTAGTCTCTGTAAAAAAAAAGGCTGTAATTCCTAAACAGTTAATGCAATATTTTTGTTAAACTCTGTGAATTAAAGCTGAAAGTATAACTTTAATCATATCTTGAATGCTTCATTTCAAAAGGTTGAATGTTAAGGTTGACTAATGTCAGTCTGTTATTATCAGTCTTGAGTGTCAGTCTTAAATGATGTAGTATTGATCAATTCTATATGAAGCCTCAAATGTCAAATCCAGTTTGATATGGCTGTACCTCCATCAGTGATTTTTTGAATATTTTATCATGCACACTTACACAGCTGACACTACTTCCTTTTTTTGTAACCAAAACAATACAATTATCTAGCTAATATTGCAGAAAGCAAGACTCTGTATTTCTGTGTTTATTGAAAAAATGTCTTTACTGGTATATTCTTTGGTATATTCTGGTATTATGTCTTTACTGGTATATGTTTGTGATGGAAATCTTTTGCCATTTTCCAGGTAATAAGGTGATTTCTCAGCTGTTGGCTTCTGAGCCAGCTCCACTGAGAGCCTCTCCCGACTCAGTGACCCCTGACAGTGACCTCAAAACCTTGATGACCTTATGTGACCTTTTAAACAGAGAACTGCTGGTCATGATCAGCTGGGCAAAACACATACCAGGTGAAACGATAGTGAAGAATGAAGTATTATGAAACCTTACTGAATCTTCAGACTTTGGAACCCGACTGTATTAGAACTGATTCTGAAACGGAAACTTCTCAAACTGAAATGTCCTTTAGGGTTCTCGTCGCTCTCACTGGTGGATCAGATGGCACTGTTGCAGAGTGGATGGATGGAAGCTCTGCTGCTGTGTGTGGTGTGGCGTTCATTGGCGTCAGCTCAAGGACTGGAATTTGCTGAAAATCTTCATCTGAACGAGCCTCAGTGCAAAAATGCTGGCCTGCTGGAGCTTTACACACCACTGAGACTCCTCATCGACAAATACCAACAACTCAACATCAGCCATGAGGAGGCTGTAACACTCCGAGCCATGGCACTCGCCAACTCAGGTACACAAACATTACTGCCAGTGTAGAATAAATAAAGAAGGTGGATGGAGAACATAGATAGATAGATAGATAGATAGATAGATAGACACACAAACATACACATACATACATAGACATACATTGTGCAGTGGTGAACATTTCCAAAAAATTGTGAAAATGATGGACACAGTTGGTCTACTTGTGTACGTGACTGTTGTGATGTTCCAGGCTAAATCCAAGAATAATAGTGTTGGACTGATCAAACATGCATGCTTAATTCCATGTTATATAACCTTGGGCTATGGGGAGTACTGTACACATTTATCCCTATGTAGTTCTGATGACTGTATATGAACTCAGTTGTGGACATTGCGCACATGTAAGTGGGAAAGCTTATTTCAGCAACAAATGTTTGATGTTAGCTTCTCTTTAAAAGGGGTAAAAGGCCCAATATAGAAGCACTGCATTCCACTGGTAGATACAGTATATAAGGTAAAATGGAAGTTATGTAGAAAATGAGGTTTTCTTTACTATGTCCCCTTTCATATGTTATTTGTGGTATTTTGTAAAGCAGTATCTTCATCTCAAAAATTTTCAAAATTGTTATTGTGGTCACACCAGTTTTCTGGCCCGAAAAATACCCATATAATCATTGTGAATTGATCAATAAAATAGTATATAATAAACGCACAATAAATATAGCACACTTCTTATGTCAGCCAGAGGGTAAATCTGACCTTTATTTCATTTTCTTTGCTCTTTATCTTGTTGTTAGATGCAGAGCATGTGGAGAATGGTGACAGTGTGCTGCGTTTTCAGGACGGGCTGCACGAGGCACTGCAGGACTATGAGGTGAATGAGCGTGCAGCTGAGACCCACCGGGCAGGCAGACTGCTGATGACACTGCCACTGCTCAGACAGAGTTCACACAGAGCCGTGCAGTGTTTCCGCCGCCTGCACATACAACACCACGTGCCCATGCACAAGCTTTTCCTGGAAATGCTGGACACCAAGATTTAGAAAGATTCGCACATGGTGAAAAGTGTGTAGGGAACTTGATTGATTGAGAGTGGTGTTGTATTTTAGTATTTTTGGGCTTTTGGTCATGCTAAGTGCTGAAGGTGAGGAGCGGGATGAGTTGTTTCAATTCTGATACTTGATAAATATAAGTAAAAGAAGAATGTACTGCATGGAAAGGAGCCAGGGTTTTATGAGGTTTTCAACATTTCCTTTTAAAACCGGATAATTAATTCACTTCATCGTACAGTATATTCAACATATCAGACTTTCTCATCAAATAAACATCATTCAACAGCAGGCTTTAGGCCATGATGGACCAGCAATATTTAAAAACTAATCTAAATACCACTGCATTTGTTTTTTACTTTTTTTTGCGTTTGTAGTTTTGTACACTTTGCTGTTCTGATCCACTGCAGAATGATTTCTTGAAAATATAAAGTATGAGCTAATTAATTTTGTAAATGAAATGAAAAAAGAAAAAAAACACCGGAAATCTTGAAAATGGTCAAGTCACTTAAACTTGAAAATAACGGAGAATATACACATCCTGCATGTGAAGGGCTGAAGCACGTTCCCTTTCCCATTGCATTTTAATAACATGAAGGAATTTTACATATAGTTTTTATATATTACTTCATCTAAAATGATGTGATCTTTTTAGAATTAGATAAAATGTAAGTTATTTTGTAAATTTGTTTATATATTATTTTTGGTTAGTAGCTTCTTGGAATTTCCACTGCATCTGTTAGCACTAACGGTTTATTATTTTGTTTCTAAATGAAATAACATAAAGCCATGGCACTGTCCTTCACTATAATGTACTATTTATTGTCTTATTTATTACATATAATAATGACCATGGTTATTTATTTGTAAATAAACAATTTATGGAATGTTTTTTTATTTTTTTGTCTTGATACAGTCCCATTTAGATCAAGTTCAAGTGTGTGTCGTAAACAGATCAGTTTATTATATTACACACTACTTGATTTCTTCTTGAATTTGTTTGCATATTGAGTGTGTTAGGAAATTATTTAAATGAATAAACAACAAAAAAAAAAAACACAAAAATCAATGAAATAAATATCAAGGCTAAATAATCTAGCTGGCATGGTGGAGCAGCTCCAGGGTCCCCAGTTCGATCTTGAGCCTGGGTTATTGGGTATATGGGGTTTCTGTAAATGTTTTGCCCGTGTCTGTGTGGGCATCCTCCTGGTTCTCCTGTTTCACCCCTCCTCCCAAATACATGCCAGTATGTTGGTTTGGTTAAATAAATTGCCCATAGGTGTGAATGTGTAATGTGTGTCTGTGTGTGCTTGGTGCTCTGTAATCGACTAACTTCCCATTCAGGATGTATACTTAGTATAAAGCGATTAATGAACCAGTGTGTGTGAGCTACATAACAATCACAAAATTAATTTGACCAAACTTCGCATGCACTACCGAGTTAAAGAGAAGCTATTAAACAGTATTGAACAGTAAACTCACCCTGTCAGCTTGCCGTAATTCCTGCATAATATTTCTCAGAAAATTAAAATACACATATTCTCCAAGCTTTCTCCTCTCTTTGCTTCTTGATTTCTTGGAGCAACACTTGATCTTTTCCTTTTCCTGGCTATTCTTTTTTGACTTGTCTCTCCATGGCATGCGTTTTACTCTCCCTTGTATCATTTTCTTTATATCGTTCTCTTCCACCTCCCTCTTGCTTTATAATATTAATCTGTTTGTGTCTCTGAATCTCCTAAATTCTGTGTTCCGTAAATGTGCTGTATTCACAAAGAACCATATCTCACCGAGTTCTCCTATTTGTCACTAACATTTCCTATCTAACATGTTTGATGTGTTCTGATCTTGCACTGGGGCCCTGTGCCCCTGTGGCGTTACACTGCCCCCAGCTGGTGAGTGAGGGATCCATGCTGATTACTTCTCTCTGAGCGGAAACATCTCCCAAATGAACACATTTTGCGAGAAAAGTCTTGCATTTCTAATGAGCTAGAGCCTGCACATATAGCCTTTAACCCACTCCCAAGTCTCTTAGTTCCAGCAGACCCAAGGGAAGTATTAAATGCAGCTGCAGTCAGTGGTCCTTACATCGTCATCAGGAGCTGGCAACACCAATAGTAAACTGCATCAATATTCAGCAATATTCAGAGGAGCTTGCAATTTTTCAAAATGACTGCAGATGTTCCGCAGATCTGGGCCAAGACGCGTCATGTGACGTCATCACGACACGCATTCGGCCAAAGCCCTCTTCGATTCACGTGCGTCGAACATGAGTACAGCTAAAAGGTCTCATTTACCGACAATCACTTTGAAAGACCGTGCAAAACAATTTCGTGCAATTGCAATTTTGCCAATTCAAGTAGTTTAAAGTAGTTTAAAAAAAAAAAAAAAATCACAAGAAAAACTCCACAAAATCCTGTATGGACTGAGTTATACAATAACACAAGTGGAAACACTTTACTGCACTTAAGTACTATCTTGAAACTTCAGTCTAAAATCTCTGAGAATGGATGGAATATTATCAGCATGGGCATAGTATCCACGGGGGTCGCCCTTAAATTAGAATTACAAATATAATCTCTAATTATTCTTCTCATTTTCTCTCTTAGTATAACTCTCTCTTCTACCTCCTGTTTTATTTTAAAATCTTTGTGCTTCTGACTCTCTACAGTAACTCATAATGGCATCTATTACGACATTCCTAAATTCTGCATTCGGTAAGTGGGCCGTATTCTCAAAGAACCATATCTTACCACTAAGAGTTTTCCTAACTGGCACCACAATTTCATATCTATGTCTGGAACTACTGCTACTGATTGGTGACTACTGACTTGCGAGTGCAGTAATATCAGTCACATGGTGGGCTAACAGGGTGGCTAGCTTTCTCAATAAATCTAGCTATATATCGATGAATTTTATGGTCTGTTTCAGTGCTAGGGAGATGTTACTGAATTCACCATGAGACCAAGTCAGTGCTGGAAAGTAACTGTACTTTGTCACTGTACTTAAATACTATAATACTTGGATAGGGCTGGGTGATAAGATGATGCTGATATTGTGATTTACTTATTCCACAATTGTGAGATATCATAGATATTATTATATCTTTTTTATTTTTAAAGTAATTTCAAACTAACTGGAAGCAGCTGATTTGATGTTAACGTTTTTACTTGATCTTTGTAAACAGTAAAACTTTCAGTGTTAAATATAATTTTTAAGTATAAAAAAGAAATAAAAAATATTCTTGCAGACATTATCTACAGTATTGTGCAGGGTTTTGCTGGCAGTCTGTTAGCAAACATACACTATATGACCAAAAGTTTGTGACCATCACACCCATATGTGCTTTTTGAACACCCCATACCAGATTTAGTCCCCTTTTGCGGTTATAATAACCTCCACTCTTCTGGGAAGGCTTTCCTCTAGATTTTGGAGTGTGGTGTTTGCTCAGCTACAAGAGCATTAAGGTCAGGCACTGATGTCGGGCGAGGAGGCCTGGGGCGCAGTCAGTGTTCCAGTTCAACCCAAAGAAGTTCAGTGGGGATGAGGTCAGGGCTCTGTGCAGGTCACTTGAGTTCTTCCATCCAATCATATTCACATCAAAGTCAAATGAATCTGAGCATCCATGTTCATATCTTAGTAAGATGTTTTCTTTTTCTGGATTTACTATTCTGCATACAGGATGAGATTTCTCCTTTGCCTCCCACATGAAAGGGCATTAAAAAAAATTGGCATCACATCTAAAGAATGTTAAAATTAGTTAACTGTAACTTTGTTTTGCAAAGTGCTGAAAAAAAAAAAGAAACCTTGCATGATCAATTATAAACCAAGTCAATTCTCACCAAAAGTGTTTCCATACAGGTTTCACTCCTCTATTCAGCAGTATCAAGCAGCTCTTGTATCAAAGCACTTCAGCTTAACTAGTGTTTATATCCAAAATTCTAGCAATCATGGAATAATGGATGCTTTATCTGTTTTAATGAGTTGCTGCGGTTCACATTAACTACACATCCTTGGGTTCTTGGAGTGATCCTGCAGGATTAACCTGGTCATTAAAAAGACAGCTACATCCGGTATAAAGCCTCACGGTGTATATTCACACATGCTACAAGCTCATGATTATAGTTTTCTGTAAATAAATCCATTATAGTACAATAACATGATCACATCAGCTTGTGTTAAACAAGCATGAAACGTAGAAGGAAAACTGATCTGTTAGCTTGTACTTTTCATTTATAGTTGTCCATGCAGGAGTTTGATCATATACAGGTGCATCTCAATAAATTAGAATGTCGTGGAAAAGTTCATTTATTTCAGTAATTCAACTCAAATTGTGAAACTCGTGTATTAAATAAATTCAATGCACACAGTCTGAAGTAGTTTAAGTCTTTGGTTCTTTTAATTGTGATGATTTTGGCTCACATTTAACAAAAACCCACCAATTCACTATCTCAACAAATTAGAATATGGTGACATGCCAATCAGCTAATCAACTCAAAACACCTGCAAAGGTTTCCAAATGAAATACAAAACTTGCTCTCATCTGAAAAGAGGACTTTGGACCACTGGGCAACAGTCCAGTTCTTCTTCTCCTTACCCCAGGTAAGACGCCTCTGACGTTGTCTGTGGTTCAGGAGTGGCTTAACAAGAGGAATACGACAACTGTAGTCAAATTCCCTTACACGTGTGTGTGTGGTGGCTCTTGATGCCTTGACCCCAGCCTCAGTCCATTCCTTGTGAAGTTCACTCAAATTCTTGAATCGATTTTGCTTGACAATCCTCATAAGGCTGCGGTTCTCTCGGTTGGTTTTGCATCTTTTTCTTCCACACTTTTTCCTTCCACTCAACTTTCTGTTAACATGCTTGGATACAGCACTCTGTGAACAGCCAGCTTCTTTGGCAATGAATGTTTGTGGCTTACCTAGTGAACCAAACTGAGAGACCATTTTGAAGGCTCAGGAAACCTTTGCAGGTGTTTTGAGTTGATTAGCTGATTGGCATGTCACCATATTCTAATTTGTTGAGATAGTGAATTGGTGGGTTTTTGTTAAATGTGAGCCAAAATCATCACAATTAAAAGAACCAAAGACTTAAACTACTTCAGTCTGTGTGCATTGAATTCATTTAATACACGAGTTTCACAATTTGAGTTGAATTACTGAAATAAATGAACTTTTCCACGACATTCTAATTTATTGAGATGCACCTGTACTTTATTAAAGCCCCCAACCTGAGAAACTAACAGCGTGACTCGTGTCTAAACTGATATTTTTACAAAATGTTTCACATCAGTTTCTGATGCAAGCCCTTATGTATGAGACACTAGACACACCTCTTGCCAACCAATCAGAAAGCCCCATAAATTACGCTGCCTACTAATCATGCAGTCAGTGCATGATCACCATGAACTTACCTTTGCTAATTTAAATACGCTGATTTTCTCAAAATAACTCAAACTTTACAAATTTTGTCATTGTACAATTCTCAACCCATCTTGTGCACTAAAATTAGAATTACAAACATTACAATGATAACTTGTTAATATAAACATTTTGCTATGGCCAACATTTTGGGGACACTTCACCAGCACACCCATGTGTGGGTCTTCCCCAAACTGTTGCCACATAGTCGAAAGCACACAATCATATAGGATATCTCTCTATGCTAAAAAATGACAACTTCCCTTCACTGGAATTAAAGGGCCCAAACTTTCCCAGCATAACAACGCCCCTGTGCACAAAGCGAGGTCCATGAAGACATGGTTTGCCAAAGTTGGTGTGGAGAAACTCAAGTGTCCTGAACTCAACCCTACTGAACACCTTTGGGATGAACTGGAACGTTGACCCAGACCTCCTCACTCAACATCAGTGCCCGACCTCACTAATGCTCTTGTGGCTGAATGGGCACAAATCCCCACAGTCATGCTCCAAAATCGAGTGGAAAGCCTTCCCAGAAGCGTGGAGGTCATTATAACAGCAAAAGGGGGACTAAGTCTGGAATGAGACACATAATGAGACAACATGCACATATGGGTGTGATGGTCAGGTGAACACAACCTTTGGCCGTATAATGTATTTATTGGCGGCAACCTAGGTACATTCAGTAATTATACAATGTAAATAAGAGCACGCACTTGGTCACCAATGCACAAATACAACATCAAACATTAAAAACCGAGTCTGGGGAGAAAACCAGAATGCACTCAAAACTACATGCGCTGTAGCCTACAAATCAACTTTAGGCGAATGCAAGATAAATGAGGTGATCATCCATATGTAAAGCAGGGAACTGTGCAGTCAGAAAATGTTCATTTTCAATAACAGCATAACTGAAAGGCAAACCAGAAGTTTATATTAAATATCAATATTAAATGCTGATAAAGTTAAGTTTTCTGTGGGATGGTTGTTGGATTTTTGGACGTCTGGGAGTCTCCAGTGTCAGGGCTTTGTAACAATCAGAGATGCATGCTGTTCCTTTAAGTTTTGCGACACGACAAAAGGTTTTGAAGCTTCTTGTGCATGTTGTGTGTTTTTGTCTTCAACAGAGAGAAAAAAAGAGGAACTGGTGCCGCTATAATGTGCATGATAACAGTGACTAACTTGTTTCAAAGACTTTCCACAACATTCAATGCAACTACAAATGGATTAAAAATATCATGTGATGTTCTTTAATAGAAAAAAAATTGCAATCATTGTCAAATTGCTGTGGTATAAGAGGAATAAAAAACACTTTGGGATGTTTCCTATAACAGAATGCCCCGTTGTGTTCCTTAAATATTGAATACAAGCATTTCTGTTCCATGAGACATGCGATGAGAAAACACTTCAGAAAGGTGTTCGGTATACAATATTTATTTGAATTTGTTGTGACTGCAATTGTAATATATAAATATTTATACACTATGGATACTTAAGCATATATGGAATACTTAATACATACTAACCCCTTAAATTCCCAAGACATGCCGGTAGGTCCAGACAGACTTACAATGTTCACTATCATAACTACATAACTCTCCTCTTAGCTTTACTGGAATTACTGAATAATTGATAGCAGTTGCTGTATAATGTACTGTAAGATGAACTGCAGAATAATAAGCCAGGAATTTAAGAGGTTACACACTATTCAACATGATAGAAAAAAGAGACTACAAAATGGACAAAACTTTCAGTGTTTTCATGGCAGTGATGAAATATCTATGAGAACATTAAAAAAAAAATAATAAAATAAACGTGTATACATATTAGGAAAAGCATTCATAACGTCCTACGGCCTCAGTTAACCATTTTACACTTTTTAAACATCATACAGTGAGATCACAAACCATGATAAAAATGTTAGGCAATTATTAGGATATGAACATTTAATATCAGCACATGACCAGTTTAAGTCTAGAAAAATCTGAGTGAAGATTAACATGCATCAGTTAACATATAATCATTCCATATTTTGTAACATTACACTATTGTGTAGCTTTGCATTAAATTTACAAAGCAGTAATACCCTGAAAATGTATGCATGAGGATTGCACAGAGCTCTTGTGTAGGTTTCAAATACCGGGTACAAGAGATTGATCTAAACCAAATGATCACGCTCACGCTCTCTCTCTCTCTCATAGCCCTGGAAGACACTCTTAAAAGAAAAGATAAATAAATCATAAAGAAAGAGATTAAATAAGGAGAAAAACAAGAAGAAAGAAGAGAGAAAACAAAGCTAAAGAAAGAACATGAGAAATACAAACCTGATATACCTCTTCATTCACACTAATTCACCCGAACAGCAGGCGCATGGCTGAGGGAGTGTGTCCACTTACATGTCAATTAAGCAGTATCTTTAAGTCAGCCAATTAGAAGCTGGTCTCATTCATATGTGGTTTAGGACTGGTGGGCGGTGCGGAAGAAGGGCTTTCTGATTTAGGCCCTGCATCAGGGGATGCAGCTTCACCTACAGGCAACGTGTTTCCTCGTCGTGGAGATGTGGGTGTCTGTGATCTGATCGGGCTCAAATTTGACGAGGTGTGACTTGCGACAGAAGGAGCAGGCCACCTGGATGCCGATGACGATAGATGTGGTCTGAGGCCGAGACGAGCTTCCGTTCCTGCAATGTCTGAGATTTTGGCTCGTTCCTGACATCGTTCTACAAAACTGCCTCTCCGAGGGGCAAAAAGACCGTCTCTGTCCTGGTGTCGCTCCCTCTCTCGTTCACTCATGTTGCTGCTCAGGGAGCTCATGCTGAGGCCGAGATGAGGAGGAATATCACGCGCTCTTATAAACGGTTGCTGAGGTCGTGGAAGAGTGACGCCACGAACACCAGACACACCGACACGAGCACTCTCGCTCGACTGGGACTGCAGACTACAGGAGAGGCGAGAGGAAGGGGGAGAAACAGAATTTCAACAGTGTATAACCTATAGAACTGAAAAAAAAAAAATCTCTCACTCATCATGTCCGTCCACCCACCCACCAAAAGGAGCAAAAACCACGAGGAAATAAAAAGAAGAGAATGTGAAGGAAAGGAAACAAGGAAAGGAAAGAAAGCTGCCAGAAAGAACAAAAGAAGGAAGAGAAGTAAGGAAACAAAAATTAAGGACAAGCAAACAAAGACAAACTAAAGACAAGCAAGCAAGAAAACAAAAATAAGGGCGGGCACGCTTTGGGAAGGAAGGAAGTAAAAGAAAGAAGGTTAGAAAGAATGAAGAAATGAAAGAAAGAAGAAAGGAATAAAAAAAAAAATAAAGAAAATGAGGGAATTAAATGAATAAACATTAATAAATTATTTAAAGCAAAATTAAAGGGAAACCAGAGACCAGAAACTTTTTATCTAGTCAAATTAGACCTCTGGTGGGATTTTCTGTCTGACCAATCATTAATTAGCTTTTAATCATTTTATTTATTTTTATTTCAGGCAGCTCATTTATAAACATGTGCACAGAATAATTCTAAATGTGTGTGTAGATGAGTTTCCTAAAAAGTTCCTACCAGTACCAGTTTACACTCGGAGCTCTGTTTATTTAATAAATAAATAATGTATACAATTATATGCACATGAACAAACACATCAACTCCATGTCCTCGCATGGTGAGACACAACCAATATTAACAGTTGGTAATTAGGCAAAGTTGATTTTTTTCTCCTGTTAAAGTAGTGGGTTTTGCTAGCTGAAGCGCCTCATGAACATGGAAGAAAAAGTCTAATCAATATTGCAAAGCAGTTTCCCTTTAATAAAATCTAATGACCATCACTATACGTGCTGCAAGTTAGCTAATATGGTAAGTAGCTAGAGCTAGCTAGTTAAGTGTTAGCTGGTTTGGAGTTAGCTAGTGAAGTGTTTTGTGTGTGTGTGTGTGTGTGTGTGTACCTGCAGGTAGAGTTGCGAGAAGAGTGTGAGAGCGATACAGCAGGACTCATGTCTGGTGTTCTGGTCAGTGCCAAGTCACACTGATCCAACAACTCCAACAGCTCTTCCTCAGTAGGGCCTCCTAGTGCTACACACACAATCAAAAACAATTTTAGATATTTTTGATTGAAGTTCAGTTCCATTCGTTCAATACTTTTCTTCTTCCTTCCTTCCTTCTTTCTACTCCATAACTTACAAACTGTCAATATAAAAGACTTTCAAAATATTTTTTTTTTTTACTATGTAACTATTGTTTATACCTTAATGTTTTCTTCAGGAAGTACACAAATAAAGAATTAAATTCACATGCCTTTTATGTCCACCTTGGCCGCGATCTCCATGGCTGTTGTCAGGTCCCACATCTGAATGCTGCCGTTGCCATGGCCACTGAACAGGAATCGGCGTGGCCGTGACCCGATGCGGCTTGACCCCTCACATTCGTGAACCATGAACGCTGTGATGGAGGTCCCATCCACAGAGCGCACCTCACACACCCTGTGTACACATGCACACACAACACACTCTCCATTGTTGATTTGATCGTTTGCATTGTGCTATTCCTCAATAGTTTTTAATTCTATTAACATTGTCCTCCCCCCGTTTTCTGTGACTATACAAGCCCACATACAGTCATATGAATAAATAAGTACACCCCATGGAAATTGTTGTTTTTAAAGAAATATTTGGACAAGCAAACATTTGATCATCTTTGAAACAGTGCCTATTAATAAAGTTGATATACTTGAACAAAATCACAAGGAAAATTAGCTTTTTCAATCATTTAATCAACAGAAATATAAATAGATGTGATATTCTTCTGTGGAAAAAGTAAGTACACCCTTGCCCTCAGGAGCTAGTATTGCCCCCTTTAGCAGAAATAACTTCTTGTAGGCATTTTGCATAATTGTCCACCAGGCTTGCTGGAATTTTTGACCACTCTTCCATGCAATATTCTTTCAGTTGCAAGATGTTTGAGGGTTTTCTTGTGTGTTCTGCCCGTTTCAAATCCCCCCACAACATTTTAATGGGACTCAAATCTGGGCTTTGACTAGACCATTCCATAACCCTCCATTTCTTCTTTTTGAGCCATTCCTTGGTGGATTTGCTAGTGTGTTTAGGATCATCATTCTGTTGAAAGGTCCACTTTCGGTTCAACCTCAACTTTCGGACAGATGGCCTCACATTATCTTCAAGCACTCTTTGATATGATGCAGAATTCATAGTTGAATCAATGAATGCAAGCTGTCCAGTCCCTGAGGCAGCAAAGCAACCCCAAACCATAACATTTCCACCACCGTGCTTCACAGATGGTAAGAGGTGCTAATCCTGAAAAGCTGTCTTTGGTCAGCGCCAAACATGTCTGCTGTTACTGTGGCCAAACAACTCTATCTTTGATTCTTCTGTCCAGAGCACATTATTCCAAAAGACCTGGTCTTTGCCTATATACTCATTGGCAAACTGTAGTCCTGCTTTAATGCTCTTTTAGACAGCAAAGGCTTTTTAATGGCACGCCTCCCCATGCAGGTCAAAATTGTGCAAAGTCTTTCTGATTGTAGAAGCATGCACTTTAACACCAACAGTTGCAAGACTTGCTAGCAGATCCTGTGATGAAATTTTGGGGTTCTTGGAGATTTCTTTTCACATCAGATGGTCTGCTCTTGGGCTAAATTTGCTGGGACGGCCAGTCCTGGACAAATTGGCAGTTGTTTGAAATCTGCGCCACTTGTAGATTATTTTCCTTACAGTGGAATGATGTATTACAAATAATTGGGAGATCTTTTTAAATCCCTTACCAGACTCATAGGCATCCACAACCTTTTCTCTGAAGGCCTTACAGAACTCTTCAGATCTTGGCCTGATGACACCAAACACCCCAATAACAAAGGGAACACCAGACACTAGATATGAGAGGGGTATAAATAAGACAGGTTCCACCTGCACTCTCTAAGCAGGTCCTAATCACTGGCACCCGACCTTGAACACCTGATTCTAGTTTTGTGGATTTGAAGGTGTGATAAATGTAGGGGTGAACTTACTTTTTCCTTGTGACTTATATGTTTTTCTTGTTAATAAAAAATTGTGAAAATTACTACAAAATGTCAATTTTATGTATCATTTGATAGTGCATCACCTTTATTAATAGGCACGGTTTCAAAGAGGATCAAATGTTTGCTTGTCCAAATGTGTCCAAAAAAAAAAAAAAACCCACTGGGTGTACTTATGTTTTCACAAACTTGTTTATATGCTACATAATTTTATCAAGGAGAACTGGTGAATTTTTATGTCCTCATATTCTCCCTTTCTGTTCTTCTTTCTCTATTCTCTTTCCATTTCAAATCGAAAAAAGATGGATGGAAACATTAAAAAGTTCTTTTCTACCTTTTGCCATTAGAGGACAGTCGTACATAGAGTTTATCGGTGTCAGGAACTACGCGCTGAATAAACACCTGCTGCTCATCTCTCTCTCCATATGGACCTGAGAAACATGAGTAGGAAAAAAATCTCCACTTAGAGGCTTGGCAATGGACGGCAATGTTAAAGGAGCAGTGTAAACAATGTTTTCCTTACCCCAAATATCAAGACATTTTTGATGCCTGAAGTCTTTTTATTTAGTTTAGCACTGGAGCTATTATGCTAATGTAACTAACATATTAGGAACCTACTAGCTAATTGTTTATCATTGTGTAAACCATCTAAATCCTCATAGTGCTGTATCAAGTTGTTCAGTATCTCATATAGACTTGCTTGTGGTTTCTGATACTATTTGACACTGCTGTTAAACTAAAGGAAGTGGGAAAGCTAAGAATGTAGTAGTGTAAAGGTAAAAATCACTTTCTTTCTCAGCACATAATTTTGTGTTACTCTGCACAAATATCAGACCAGGTAGGAGGTGTGGCTTTCAGATCTCTAAAATTTTAAGACAAATTTGCACATCAGAGGTGATTAATAATCTAGTTATAAAATAGAAATCATAACATAGTTCATATTTTTGGAGTTGTGTAACATAATTCTAATCTTTTTTTCTATTTATGAACAAATGTTGCGAATGACCCATTGTGCATGTATTTGCACTATGATAAATTGGTGGCTACGTGCTTCCTTTACTTATTAGCTATATCAGACAGACATGTCTTCGGTGATCGACTACTTTTGGGGTGAGGGCAATGTAGGGTACCTTTCGTTTTTGCAGAACTGCTTACCAATCTCAGTTCCAGCACTGCAGCCTGCATGTCCATCAATATCATCCAGTGAGAGGATTTTAAATGAGCTGAGGGGGGTGGAGCCTGGTTGGGTGGAGATCATTCCTCTGAACCGTGTTACAGTCCAGGTACGCACGTGGTTATTATCTGCACACACTACAAACACACAAAACACTCAATATACTCATACATATATACAGGTGTGTAGTTTATTAAAACACATACATTTTAAACACTACCATTAGAACAAATGCAGCAGATGTAAACATGCACTTTTAGGAACAAAAGTTTCCACTAAGTGTCTGAGCTTTTTGAAAATGTGAAGCTGTTGAAGATACAAGTGCACATGATTATTAACAAATACAGGTACTGGTAGTTGTTTCATAAATAAAAAAAAAATACACATGCTTAGGTGAGATTCAAACAGTGTAATTTAAAGCACCACTTTTTCAGAGTTTGTGTCTCTGGCTGAAACACAGTTTGGGCTAAATATTGGCGTGACCTAATCATTTCTAGATGTGATAAGGAAAACATGTCTTTGTTTAAATTGTTCTGCTTTTGCAGAATGTTGGGATGAAAATAAATACAACTGGAATACAGTGTGTTGATAAATATTTCAGTTTATAGAAGATTAACAGCTTTGTTCTATCGTTCAGAAATAGCAACTGCCGATGCCTCACCTGACCGATCGGAATCAAGCTGTAAACAGTGTCACCATGTAATACTGAAAGAATACCCAGGTATGTGTATGTTTTTGTTTTATGGTTTGGTTTATTTTTTTTTTTAAACCTAACCTCTATCTAGTGCCTCTATAGCTTATATGTGATTACCCGAGATACATCACATCATATCCTATAACCTGAACTTATAATATTGTTACACACATATAAATTATGCTTCTGTACCTGAGATGAGATGTTTCTCTGACAGCATTATTTTGGTAACAGGACTCCGATGAACACTGAATGTCTGAAAGAGTTGTGGCCCCGAGCCCACTGTCTCGGGGTGCTGAACAATCACACGCACAGCTCCTGAGCTGGTGCCATATGCAATCTCAATCCAGTTCCCACTGTCACCTGTAACACACACACACACACACCAGCATCAGCAGCTAAATAACACAAAATTAGGGCTATATATTAATATAATTAATATAAACAAACAAACAAACAAACAAAAAAAACATAATACAATTTCGATATAGTCCTTTTACAAATTGCCTGTCTAATGCCCCTGAATCCGGTGGAAACCATGAAATGTTTCCAGATGGCTAAAGGAAAAAAAAAAAAAAAACAGCGTATTTATAAAGACAACTGATGTTACCTTTATACTTCTGTAAAGTCAGAGATGCATTTATTGATTTTATTTCACATTACTTAACTCAAAACATTCGACATGCACCTGGACAGAAATCAAGTGGACCACATCTTTCGAGTAGCAAAATTGTGTTGAAATGAGAACATTGGCCAAAACATTACTATGGAATGAAGGGGGTCACAGTATTTGTCAGCCCTGACTCATACCGGTGTGTGCCGATGTTAAAATGCAGACCCTCTGCCGACGTGTGAAAGTTGGCATGTGTCCTTCCAATCAGATTTATTTGTACATAGATGCAGCAATGGTTCAGGTTCAAGGCTTTTTAACCTGGGTTTAACACACTGTGATGAGGCCTACATTTTATGTTTTTAAATAACATGTTTCACTCCTTTTACATCGATCAAAGTTAGGATTTGGTGTTTAGTCTTTTTCAAGCGAGAGCCCATTGTATTAGAATTTACACCCCAACAATAGCATCATAAGAGTTTTAAGTTTTGTTAACACTTTTCACTGTGCAAGTACAACATATCTGTGTTATTATATAATGAAGTAAGAGTCGATATTAAAGGGTGAACTATACTATACCACACACTTTCAAACTGATAAATACTACACATTTTTATAATGATAATATAAAATTGTAAGTTTTCTTTCAAGTTTTACTGTTATGCTTGTATCACTGCATCAATCTTCATAACCAAGGTCTTGTGTAGGACCTAACTGGAGTGATGTAACTTATGTCAGCGTATCTGAGAAAGAAGTGTTTATTGCTGCTCTTGTGTGTGTGTGTGTGTGTGTGTGTGTGTGTGTGTGTGTGTCTTACTCGTTTTAGGTGTAAGATAGACGCTAAGTGCTGTGATGGCGTCTTCGCTGGGATCTCGGTACAGCTCTGTCACCAGCAAATCATTATCCTTCATCCTTAATGGAAACTTCTGAACATCTGAGACAAAACCAAACCAATCACACATAAGTGTACGCATACGTATTGAACATTTTTGGCAGTGTCTGTGGTAAATAAATCTGTCCCATACAGAGGGAGCAGAAGGACAGTACTTCTCTAAGATTAATTGTTTCATTTGGGCTTTTTTTTTAATAACTTGAGACACTTGTTCACAATTAAGACAATTATGTAAAGCATTGTATACGAACGCAATCCACAAAGTCTAAAGTATTGCTGGTGCAGAGGGCCACAGTGTAAAAAAAAATTTGCAACAAAATGGCAGTTCTGACAAGGCACTGGGGGAGACCCCCCCCAAATATTATTTGACAGTTTTAAAGCTGGGTTGTTAATACTGTCACATGCTTATTGCCCTCTCTTTATCTCCCTTTCTTTTGTAGTCAAAGAAAGTAACTTATAGAGGTAATGACAGGTATAGTCATCTAGAGGCAACAATAATGTGCTGGGAGCATAGTTTGTGTTGTGTTACCGATTAAATGAAATATATGGTCAAGTGATTGGTGGGTGAACAGGATTTTAATATCGAAAACAGTAACAATACTCACCGATGTAGTAAATGGATCCGTTATTACAGCCAAGGATGAGGAAGGACCCTGCTGTGTCATAACTGTTTATGGGAACCACATCCTGATTCTATAGACATGTGCACAGACAGTAACAGAGAACATTTCCATTTACAGGAGAGAAAAAAATTGAAATAAATATGAAATAAATAGAAATCCACAAAGTGCCAACATGCTATTGAATAAAACATTAAATTACACATTAAAGCAGATGCAAATAAAATCTGCCTGGCAAAAAGCCTGAATACACATGAATCTGCCAATCTTGGAAGGGTTGGCCAATAGAAATCACACTCACAAACAACAAATTAGCTGTTTATTGAACCACTAATTTTTCCTAAGTTCTTTTTCTTTAGCATTTACCTTTAGGCTGCTGTATTTCTGGCATATAACATGGTGTTAAATCTATTTGAAGAACGCAGGAGAGAAACTGAAACTGGAGGATATCGGAAGACCTCAATTTGATTTGTCAATCGCGAATATTAACGTAGTAATAGAGGTAGTGGAAGCAACAGCAGCATATTTGGTTTGCCTTTCATCGCCAATTTCATTCACCACTTCAGTGCATACGAAGCTGAAGAGCAAATTAGAGGATGGAATTATTAAAGTCTTCAGTTATATTATGTTACATTACAATACAAGTCTCCTCTGTATTATAAAAAGTGTTATGAAACCAAAAAGAAAAAAAGAAAAAACCAAAACAACATGCCTGTCATAGTTAGAGTACTAGTGAGAGATTTATGCAAATGTTAGCAATTATACAGCTCACACTGACAGTGTGTCAAGTCAGAAGAAGGCCAGTTCGAAAACCTCCTGATAAGGCTTTTAAGCTCTTTATTTTCTCCAAACACTTCATCTACTTTGATCTAAATAGAGAGCTAACTAACCTGCCAGTGTTTTGTTACAGCGTTCCACACACCCACTTTCCCTGTGTGGCTCGTGGCGATGAGCTGATTCCCCACAAAGAACAGAGCCTCCACTGGCACACTTAAGCTAAAGACACCTGGAACAAAAAAAAATTACATTTTAACATTTTTTTTTTTTTTTAATCAGCAATTAATATTCAATTTAATATTCTTAGTAATTACTATTTCAACATTTGTAATACTTAATATAGGGGCATTCTCACTGGAGGGAGAATGGAGGAACCTGGGCAAATTTAACCCAAGAACAAAAGAAACTTTTCTGTGGATTAGAACCCATTTGGGTGGAGCGTCTAATATTGAACATTACCTAAAAAGCACTTACTAAAATACTTCATATATACTTTCACTCAAACAGTGAAAGGATACTGAGGAACTGAATGGAATGTAGTGCATGTTTATGTATGACGTTCTAAATATACCGGACACTCAGCAGCAGCAACAGTCTACACTGTAACAAAAAGTGAGAACACCCTAAACAGGAATGCTAAACAGGAAGTCGGACGGCAACTACGGAATTCAACTCTCACTTTAATTATAATCCATAAAAGGGGAATGTTACCAATCTCATTTCCATTTCCATCAGGACAGACTCCCCATAATATGATCTCTGTCCCAGACGCCACTGCAACCATCTTGTCATTGTCTCCCAGTGACCCGCCCATGACTTTAGCATTGAGTGCAACTCGATCGATGATCCAGTCCAGTCTGGGGCTCGAAAACACTTGCTGCCACCCTGTCGACTCCTTAACCCTGAAGGTGGAGGGGAAGAGGGACAAGAGGAATGTTTTATTTAATTCGGACTGTTTTCTCCCATTTGTAATTATGTTTCACGGTCCACATTTCTCATCTCCTGCTGTTATTTATTCTGACATATCTAATTGTAAAAACAATGTGGCTTTTAACAGTGCAGCTACAAAAAAATCTAATGTATACAATATCCTCGTTATAGTTGCTCAGCCAAGACATGTTTGATGTCTAGTGTAGTGCTGCACTGGAGCTATGCAACTGGCAATGAATTCTATCTCACCCAATATCTATATTACCATTGTATCTTGTATTATTATTATTATCATATTATTATTATTACATTAATTACTATAAATATTTGCTTAAACCACACCAGATCCTCAGTAGGGGTGGGCAATATGACAAAACTCCCATACCACAATACCTGGAGACATTTTGACAGTACACTACATGCATCAAAATACAGAATATATACGGAAAAAAATATTTTTTGAATTTAAAGCTGCAGTATCAAACTTTTTTGGTTAAAAATGAACAAAAAAATCAATAATTGAGCAAGTATGTAAAATATCACTGTTCAAAACTGTCTCCTTACCTTACCCCAGTTCGCAATGGTAAGCTTATAATAATAATAATTTATCATTTGAGCTGTCGGGTGGGATTTCGCAGGAAACGTCAGTCTGACATCATCTGCGTGGCCTTTGACGTCATTCGTCTTTGTGTGGTTACGTCACGCCCGTAAACAGAAAGAATACCCGGCTACTATATCGCGTGTGTGATTGCTGAGGATGGTGGAGTGTTTGTAGCTTTTCTTACAAGGGTTGCTTAGAATTTAAACTTCTCATCTAGATGGCTGCTTTAATCTGGATAGTTCTAAACGCAATAATCTTTGACATCTGGGGAATCAGCTGCCATCAAAACCAAGAAGCCTCAAACTGCGGAGAGCCTGCAGTCAAAAAGGGAAAGCGACGGAGCCTGTGCTAAAACAAGAATAAATAAAAATAGCTTTTGAGAGGTGGCAAAAACTCTGAGGTCTGAAGGGACTGAAGAAATATGTGGTAAATTGCACTTATTCTCTGCTAGCTATGAGAGAGAGCAATTCACCTCTACTCCAAGAAAACCCTATCCGCCACCACCTCCGTTGTCAAGTATTAGAGCTAATATACAACCCATACGAATACCTCGAACCATCAGATTCATCCGTGCAGAGGAGCAGTGCCGAAGCACAGCCCACGTGGGGGGGGGGGGGGGTACTCTGCAAGTAACATGCAGTTTTATGTTTCAAACAGAGATGGCAATAGAGAGGCAAAAGTTCAATACTGAAGCTTTAATATGTTAAAAAAAAAAAAAAAAAAAAGAATTATTTAAACACTGAAAATGAGGTGAAGTTAGAATGATAACAGAAAAAATGTATTGTGACTTAAGTTATGATGATATCAATATATAACAATATTATCATATTACCCAGCCCTAGTCCTCATTATGTCACACAAGTCATTATGACTTGCCTGCAACCTATAAAAATACAATTCACCATGCAGATGAACACTAACAGTATGGGGGCAGTTATCTAGGAGAATGAGATTTACAAGTGGGAAAACTTGGCCTGACAGATCTACTCTATTAGGGAAAAGGAGAACATTTTTCAATTTCAAGCTACGTAAACTATTTCAGCATCCTTTAATTACGGGGTAATCATCACTACACAGTTTTTGTCCAGATCTTTCTGTCAAAAACATTGTTGATCTGAAACAACAAACAAAACAGTTACAGCAAAACAGTAGAATTTACACCCTTTAGTGCAATGGCACTGTAAACCATGAAGGAAAAAAAAAAAGAAAAAAAAAAAAAAGATGGACAATAAAATTTTACTAATTACACCCATTTACCTGTAACACACCACAAACTGAGCGTAAGCCACTGCAATCCAGTTGTGATGGCCACATATGATCCGTACCATTCCTGGATCTGAGCCCTGACCTGATAACACAAAGGAGAGAAGTTTTGCACTGTGGACATTTCCCAAAACGCACTCTAATCACTCTGCAACCAACACCAACAGTCGCAACCTCAACATCATCAGTCCTCTATGGACATCAACTCAATCAACCCAGCAGTTTATTAAAGAGGCCACATAAACACCATCACAAACATCTCACAATCAGTAGTTTACTGTGTACGTGTCTTAAATCACATGTCCTATTCACTATAAAGCTCGTATAAACATCACTAAATAATGCCTGGCTGTTAAAAGTCCACTGTACAAAATTTGGGGTAATCATGCCCTATATGGAGACATCATAGTGACAAGTCATTCTAGGAGTTGTATTATTAGTCTAGTGAGTATTATCTAATATGCTTTTGGATGGTACTAAAAAATAAAGTAGTACCAAAACAGCACCCCATGTGGTGAATAATTTGTGCATTGGGGCACACTTGTATAAAGAAAGGAAATACCTGACGTTTTCTCATCTGTAGCGGTAGTTTTTGCCAGCATGCCTGCGTTGCCCAGGTTGGGTGGCATTGTGTTGCTGCGTCGGACCGTGGCTCTCTCCAGAGGGACAGCTCGGCCAGCCATGAACTGAGAGCCGGCAACGCTGTGTCTGTTCCTGCGCTTCACAGGATACACTGATACACACAAGCACACGGCTGTGGGTTATACGTACATATTACAACACTAAAAAGCTATGCGATTGCCTGGGAATTTTCAGCTAGTTTTCTGTCAAATATAAGATGCATGCGTGGTGGTCTGCGAGTGTGACTCACCTGGAGGAGGCAGATAGCCATTAAACAGCACTGTGCCACATGATGAGCGATCTAGTTCATCACACAACTGCAGTTTACGCACTAAAGACAAAAAAAACAAAAAAACA
>CM042566.1:13398753-13508753 GCA_023630585.1 Cranoglanis bouderius
TGTATGGATGCCACAGGCCTCGGTCGTCCCTCCATTGCCACACTGCGGCCTCTGTAGTGTGTGCACTACCTTTCTTCAACATGGCATCTACAGCAAAAATGCCCTCTCTGGGGAGGCACGGCATCAGCTCACTAAAACACACAAACACAAGCTGGAGTGTTACTGGATAAGTCTGTAGCTGTGAGTATACACGTAGGACACATGTACACATGTAATTTGCTTCAATTTAATATAAAGAAAATACATTCAACCATTCTTATATCTCCAAGTGGCTAGTAAACATTGTGTTTGGTCTGTCGTTAATCACGATGCTTGTAAATTGTCCGCATAATTTTGTTGATTTGACAATGTTTAAGTGCACTTATACTCTCTATCGCTCTAATAATTATTATAATTCATTCAAATAAATGTAATCTTTATATCTGTGTATGATTTTTTAGCAGGCAGAATTCTAGATCCAACGACCCGTATATAAAATAACTAATGAAAATTAACCGTTGTTTTTATCCTTTCAGTCAAATTTTGCGCTGCAAACATCAATGACAGCTTTAACTTGTCGAGTGGCAAGTGACCATGGTCCACGGCTAGGTGTGCGTTACACCATTTTAATGCACTCCGCTTCGCCTCGGGTGGTCCTTTTCCTCTACGTCGTGCATTAGAAATCGCGTAATGCACACCCAGCTGTGGATTATCTCTTACATAACAGATTGAGGTTGCTGTTAATGAAGAAAGATGTGACCTCAGAAAAAACATTTGAACCGCTAGAATAACCAAAAATCGATTTTGGCTGGTTAAAAATCCAGTTCACTACAAATAAAATAGGACACGGGAAGCAAAACTGCCACCTGTTCCTTTTGTTTTGCATTATGTTTAACCCCAGGTATTCCATACATGACATATATAGCAGACATTTTTGTCAAACCACTATGCTCTTTTACACTTTTGTTTTTACGTTAGACGGCTCAAGGTTAAACGCATTACTAAATGATACGAAAGTTGATTTTTCCACTAAGAAGCACTAAAGACCACGGTTTCAAAGCAGTTTCAAATCGCAGGTCACTTTAGGTAAACATAAATAGAATATCTAGTAAGTGGAAAGTACCAGATAAGAGAAGTGAGCTCGTAGAGTTCCTGGGGGCTTCTGGGAACGAGGTCGATTTGCTCCTGACAGCTCCCATTAGATGCTCCACAAAGCAGGAAACGCAGTGTCTCTGCGATATCTTCACACACACACACAAGCACGTACACACATACATCATTAGTCTTATCATCACCTGTGTATGTCTTTTATTAGGGCATATCTAGCATTTGTGTGGGTGTGTGCGAGAGAGAGGGAGGGAGACAGTCCTACTCTGTTTCATCAGCTGCACAGCGAGGTTGGGGCAGTTGGAGCACATGAGTGAGAACATGCGCACCACCATGATGAACATGCCCGAACTCAGCACCGGCGGCGTCACCACCAGAAGCTGCTGGATGTTGGTTAGCAGATCGCGTGATGCCACCTGCTGCAACAAATTCTACGGGTGGCAAAAGGTCAAACATTAGCACAATGGAAGCAGATACAAAATGGTGTAATGTGGAAGCTGGTCCAACAGATCAGTGGCATTAGGTACTACCGCACAGTGATTTAGCACATTACCATCTAACAGACATCCGTCTCACCTCTTCATGCTGAAAGTTGTCTACCAGCCGCGCGAAACAGAGGCACGTGCTCTCCACTGATTTTTTATCCTGATGAAAAAACCATTAACAAGAGCAATCATTAACAATCAATCATCACACTTTATCAAGACATTATTATTATTATTATTATTTACACAAAATACTCTACACACATGCGTAGTGGCAATAAAAAGTGTATAAGAATATATAATATATATTGTGGTAGGTATGCGCGAATCATCACTGCGCGATGTACTGACATATTTAAAACACAAACATCAATCACTTCCACTGTTTTCCATTCAGGACATCTGCCTACAAAGGGATCAATATGGGACACAATATGTGCATTCACCCTGGAGTGTTATCATGAGTCAGAGCACACGGCAAACATGCCATTAAATAGGAAACTGGATCCCAAACTAGTACTATTTTTCTGATGTTGAAGACAGCCTGACTACTATTCACTGAATAACATGGTCATGAACTAACTAAGGGTGTACTCTCACTAGGCCTGGTACCATATACCATACCCAAGTACGACTGTCCCCCCTTTCCCCTCTCCACTCCCCCGCTGGCCCGCACTCAAATTGCACTTAACATTTCGGGCCTGAGCACTCTTACGTCACTACGAGGCGACTTTTCGTTTTGAAGAAAACGGGAAGAAAAGCAATCTTGCACAGCGCGATGGAGTCCATCATTGTAACGTTACTTACTTTGTGGCTTGTTTGGAGTCTTTTGAGGGCGCGGTGACACATGTGGCCCTCTCACATGCCTAATAGATTTATCACCTATGCAGCGCAGCGATTTTCACTTAATCGTGCTGCACGCATCAGAAGATTTTTACATAGTCAGCTGACGTCGAGGGAGGAATTTGCAGCTTTACTCGCCGGTGAGAACCAGACCCGTTATAAACCTGAATATTTTCGACTAGTGCGAGTTAGGGTTGGGTACCGAAACCCGGCACCGGCACCTCTAAGACCGGTATGTACCAGACCGCATTAGAACGCGGATTTCAGTGCCTCATTTTGGTGCCACTTAAAACGCCTGAGCTGTCGATTGAAATATTTGCCCTCTGAAACGGACATAAGAAGCATCACCGCACGTGATCGCTAGTTAAATTATACTGCATTCATGTGGTGTCAGAATAATCGGAAAAATAATTTCCCGACTGAGAAAATTCACGTGAAACAACACGGAAAGTCAAAGAACATTGCAGACAACAGCGATTGGTTGATGGTAAGAAACTTGAATTTTTTGCTAACATGTCATTTGTAATATGGTATTAGGTAATAACGGTTAGCTGCTGTCCATGTAGATTGACGTAGATTAATTAGAAAAGTTATTTATTAGCAGTAACCCTGATAAGTCAGATAAAGCAATATTTAGCGGTTTCGGGTAATGCACTGGTGCAGTAACAACTCTGGGACAAAATCGCTTTGTAATATAAAGCTCTGATCATACAAATCCAACACATCTTAGTAGTAACGTTAGTGTCCATGTTGTTTTCACATTCCGACTTAAAAGCACAACTCGGGAAATGAGACCGACCGAGGAGCGCGTGAACGCAGGAATTACACTTGCTCTGATGGCAGCAGGTAGCTTACCGTTAGCTAGCTACATTAAACGAGCTTAAATTAAAACGCCTAAATTATTGTAGTTGGGTTAGGTTTTATTGTGAATTTGTTAAAGAAATTTGTTGTATTTTGTATTTACTTACATTATATATATTTAAGTATACTTTAAACTTTTAATATATTGTTCATTTTAAAGAATAATTTTTTTTTTTTTTTTTTTTTTTTTTTTTAAAGTATCGTCTCAGGCACCGGTACCATTTTAAAAGTATCGATTTGGCACCAGTAGGGTAAAAAACCCAAATGATACCCAACCCTAGTGAGTACACCCTAAGAGTAACCTTAATGACTAGCCAGTGAACCACATAAGCTGCTTTACACATGGAACTGCCTTTATCTTCTGAGCACCCTAACGCTGCCCAAACCTGCTGCCTACCTAGGATGCCTAGTGGATAACAGTCAAAGTCAGCTTTAAAAACAACCGTCTAAGGGTTCTTACTCTTGACGCACTAGAAGGCTACGCCATCATTCTGTACAACGCACGAGAACGCTAATGTGTCGTGATGTGGTGAATATTGGCACAGTTTTAAAAAGAGTGTGCGTGTGTATGTGTACCTGGTGTGTGAGTCTCTGAGTGAGTAGAGGCAGCGAGTCGGCTACAAAGTGAAACTCATCAGGTGTGATGCTCTGGCAGCAGTTAGCGGCGATGGCTAATGCGTTCCTCTGAGCGTTAATACTGAAAAACTCCAGATACAGCAAACAGTCGGCCAACCCGCCCTGCAGAGAGACAGTCAGACCAGGACAGATACATAAGAGTCAAACAGACTGATCATAGGCTGCAGTGTTCGTGGTCCACATTAGAAATGATGAAGAAAAAAAAAAAAAACCTAATCCACTTTAACTCACCAGGGGTCCAAGAACAATGTTTTCATATCATTCAGTTACGAGTAAGCAAAAAGCATAAAGCCTTAGTTATGATGTCATCTCTTATATATGACACACATTAATCCACAGGGGGGGAAAGAAAAAAAAAAAAAAAAAAAAAAAAAAAAAAAAAAAAAAAAAAAAAAGATAGCAGGGGGGCTACCGGGTAAACCACAGTAACGGCTACCAGCGGTGTGCTGTGTACTCACGGCCTGCAGGATGGCCTTGCTGTGTCTCCGTGAGAGCATCTCCAGCGCGGTGAGAGCCTGTTCGGCTACATCGATAAACTGGATCACCTGAAGCTACACAGACACAAACACACAAAAAATAAATAAATAAAATGTATGCGTCGTTGCTGAGGCTGTATTCTACTTTGACACTATTCACTACAGTGCTATAGTGGTTCGGGACGAACGCCACTGAGAGGCTACAAACACGCACACACGCACTGCATATTTGAACCTGTGATTCTGTAGGCACTCACCTTTTCCAGGAAGACAGGAATGGCGTCTACAACTACAGCAGAAGAGCGTGGCAGAGCCTCCATCATGTAGGTTAGAGCACGAGATGCATGATTCATCTGAAATATAGACGTGCGGAATTTTTTAAGATCGTTTCTCCTCCTCAATAAGCTCCGTTTAAACACGAACACACTACACGTCTGACCTGCAGCTCGTGTGTTACAGATTAGAATTAAGCCGAGTGTGAACTTCTGCTACTCGGTTACTCTTTTTACCCTTGAAGCATCCACGAATCATCAATGCACACTGACTTTGCGGTATTTCCTACTGAAACATAGGCTGCTAATAAATAAGCTAGCTAGTGTTACAGCTAAGTGTTGTCATTGGAGTACGTTAGTCAAACGTAACCAGTTGACATGGAATATGATGTGCAGAAAAGGTTGAACAAAGCAGTGTTCATACTCACAATATCAAAGTTATGCTCCATTTGTAACAGCGTGATCTGGGGGGGGGGGGAGGGAGAGAGAGAGAACACCAAAACACACAAGTCACAGGCGTTAACAGAGCACATTTGGAACTTGATTGTCCTTAAAGGATTCTAGATAAACTAAAAAGAGTCACATAATCTACTAGGGCTGCACGATATACCGGTACTATGGTAGTATCGCGATACAAAAGCTTCAAAATACCACCGATGCCACTGTAGTTTTTTTTTTTTTTTCTTAAACGGTAGTATGGTCAATACGGTAGTACCGTGAGTAATGTTGTACGTGTGGCAGTTAATACTATTTTCACTAAAATGACATCCTAACCCTAACCCAATTCTTTACCATAATCATTAATGATGTCATTTTAGCGAAAATAGTATTAACTGCCACACGTACAACATTTTGTGATTTTATGATTTTTTTTTTTTTTTTTTGGAGTTCCTTTCCAAACTCGGTTATTTTTTCCCCTAATGTTGTGTTCATTCTTCGTACTCCGAGGACAAATTCCATTTGCATGATTTCATTGCTCTAGGGAACAACAGATGAGTAAGTGGCATGTTGAATTAATTGCTTGCCAACAGTATGACTGTTCTGGAGGTTTTCCAATAGCTAGTTATTCATTCTCATTAATAAAGTACAACCCCTGGCAAAAGTGATGGAATCACTTTGATTTGGAATCACTCCGTAGCAAATAAACAAAGCACAGATCTGACACAAAACGATTTTTGTTTAATAGCTGAACATCCTGGCTTCGTGAAACATACCTCAAACAAGTTAAATTATTTTAATTAATGCCATTTTTTTTTACAGCTCAAGTAGAGGAAAAAAATTATGGAATCAACAACAATCTCAATTGATACTTTCGTTGCTCCTCCTCAGGCTTATATGATGGCCTGAATTCTTTGAGGCATGGACTTCACTAATGAAAAACAATATTCTCCATCAAGCTGGTTCCAACGTTCTCGAATAGCGGTTCACAGATCAGCTTTGCAGGATGGAGTCTTGTCATGGACCAATTTATTTAATTACCATAGGATTGAGATCCAGACTGTTTGGCCATGTCATTGAGATGACATGCCTTTCCTTTAGAAGACTCTTTGCTCTGTGGCCAGATGCATTATCATCCTGAAAAATGACTTCACCACCACCAAACCTATTTCCTATCGAAGGAATGAGAAAAGCGTCCAAAATTTCAGCGTACACCTGTGCATTGACTGTTGAGGTCTCCCCTGGACCTTTACCTGACATGCAACCCCATATCATAAATGAGTGGGGGAAATCTGATTGAGTTCTTCAGACAGTCATCTTTATACGTTTCATTAGAACGGCACCACACAAAAGTTCCAGCATCATCTCCTTGGCCAACGCAGATTCGGGATTCATCACTGAATATCACTTTCATCCAATCATCCATACTCCACGATTGCTTCTCTTTAGACCACTCTAACCATGTTTTCTACTGTTTAGGTGTTGGTGCCGCTTTTCTATACATAAATCCCATCTCATTCAGCCGATTCCTTACAGTTCTGTCATAAACATTGACTCCTGTTTCCGCCCATTTGCTTTCCATTCGTTTTGGTGTGCATTTTCTATTTTCAAGGCTTTGAGTTTTCTATTCTGACGTTTGCCGTCTTTCTTGGTATACCCATATGTTTTCATTTTATAACCTTCCCATTTTGTTTATACTTGCACCAAATTTTAGACACAGCTGAGTGGGAACAAACAACATATTTTGCCACACTCCGCGTTGGATTAACTTCTTGAAGGAGTTTTATAATCCTTTCCATTGTTTCAATTGAGAACTCTCTTGTTGGGGCCATGTTTCCTTTAAAAAAAAAAAAAAAAAAAAAGTCCAAGGTAAAGGTCTGTAAGCACTCTCTTAACCGGAGACTAAATTGCATTTTTAGACTTGTGCTAGTATTTGTTTTAGAAATGTAAATTACAAGGCGATTCCCTCATTTTTTTTCCCTCTACTTGATCTGGAAAAAATATTCCATTAATTATAATGATTTAATTTAATTTATATGTGGTATGTTTCACGAAGCCAGAATGTTCAGCTATTAAACAAAAATTGTTTTGTGTCAGATCTGTGATTTGTTTATTTACTACGAAGTAAAAAAAATCCAGGTGAGCATCCTCTAAGTGTTGTGATTCCATCATTTTTGCCAGGGGTTGTATTCAGAGGAAAATTCGGTTTTCATTTATATCTACGGACTTCTGTAAACTTGGTTCATTTTGTAGATTTGAATTATGAATTAACACAATATTGCATGGTATCGTGATACTTCAGATGATATAGTATCGTAAAGACATGTTTATGGTATCGTGATAACCCTACTATGCACAAGTGACAAAACGGGAGCAGTACCTATACACATGAAGACGGCGTGAAAGTTTTGGACCATGACTTTTTGAACAAGTTTACACCCGATTGGTCCGTGTTCTATTGACTCTTTTACCATAGAACAGAAAAATAACAGAAAAGCTTGGTTGTCATGAGTGTTAAGAGCTGATTTACAGAGTAACAAATGCTCAGATTTTAATCTAGCAAACCAGAGAGGCACTAAAAGTAAATATATGTAATTTAAAATCTTGAAGGTATACAGTCTTTTATTATATGTCTATAATAACTACATGAAGAACTACTCAAAAGTGGCAACATGTAAACAGCTAACAAGCAAGACATCCTGTCCTGACTACAAAGCACTGCACTGCCAGCTCCTGCACTTCTGCTTCCCCTTCAGGTTTACCCCTGTGCGGACTCCAAACTAGCATACGGCAGATGAGAGGTGGACTGACCAAAGCGGGTACGACACTCTTCACAGGAAATCCTCCCAGTGTCTCCTCGTTCCCCATCACCAACAGCTGGCACATCTCGATCGCCGCCTGCAGCTGCTGAGACTCGTCCCCCGTCGCCTGCAGACCCTGCAGCAGCTGCTGAGCCTTCGAACCTGTAGCACACACACTCAAACCTCTTATTATGATAAATGGCATAACCTGTTAATCACGATGCACAGGGTTTGAAAACGTAGCCGGGCGTAACGCTTTAATGTTGGCGGACAGGTAAGCTTTTAACTGGATCAAGAGAACTCAGTTGGCACGGCAGACTCGGAGGAGGAACAAATACATACGCAATACGGTACAAATACTAAGACAAACTTATCAAGTTGCAAAATTATGAACGTACAAAATTACTTTTTGAAATGTCTTCCATTTATTAAGAAGTTTTCACCTTGAATGCATGAGCTTTATTAAGACTCCATGCATCTATATTTACTCTTTAAGGGAATTTCTAATATCTATGAACGACACACAGACAGACAGATGCTCACTTGCTCCAGTGCCGATGGTACGATGGAACAGTTGGGACATGCGAGGTCCGAAAAGGTGAGGGGGCAGACCACGTGCCTCCAGTAGAGCTGTACACAATAAAAAACACACACACACACACACACACACAGACACACAATTAAGTCAAAGATGAAACTCCAAGTGCAGCACAGAGGGAATACAGGATACAGTCTATATAGTAAATAACAGTCATTTGCAGTAGGGCTGGGTGATGTGACAAAAATATCATATCACAATACTTGAGGACATTTCTCCAATACATATAATAATGCAAACCATCTGTCTGCAAAACAGTAGTAAAATAAACAAAAAAAAAACCATTAATCTGAGTTTGATGATCCTTTTCTTTAATGTCTACAAAGACACAGAAGATTAAAGTTTCTTTTAGGAAAAATGACGTCAAATCAACTGCATCCATTCAGTAACATTATTAAATTAAATAAAACTATTAAAAACGAAAAAGAAAAAAAAAAAACAATCACTATACTAACGATATCTCAGAAAAGTGTATAGCGTAATCATTTATCACGGTATCGATATTATATCGATATATATCGCCCAGCCCCCAAATTTGAAGCCCAACTAACTAACAAACAAACAAACAAGGTTTCAGGAGTAGCCTGCATTCTGAGGCACAGTGTCAAAAAGGTGCCGTTTTTTCTTCGCTCACACCTAAACTTGTCTAAACCAGCACTTCTCAAAAGGTTTTTAGGACAAGACCCCATTTGTGGACAAAGTGTTACTGGCCTTCATAAGCTATTGCTGAGGTGCAAAGAAAACAGACACGGCGCGATGGGGAGGACAATAGCTGTGAATGGCGACTGACTGGCACGCATTTCATTTTAATACTGTTTAACGCTTCTTACCAGAGAAGAGTTCTGGGGGTGCCCGTATTCAGAATTGAATTTGTGATGTCACTCTCCACAGTAGTGGTTAACGGCTCATATGAAAGTAGATACTCAGGGTTTTAAGAATTTGCTGGGGGGGTTTTAACCTAGCCTACTAGGTTTAAATGGTATAATTTTATTGTGGTGTTTTACTATCAAAAGAGCTTTCGTTGAGCTGTCTGATCTCTGTACCAATGTTATTGAAGAAGAAGCCTTTGTCACATACACATTGCAGCACAGTGAAATTCTTTTCTTCGCATATCCCAGCTAGTTAGGAAGTTGGGGACAGAGCGCAGGGTCAGCCATGATACGGCGCCCCTGGAGCAGAGAGGGTTAAGGGTCTTGATCAAGGCAGCTTGGCGGTGCTGGGGCTTGAACCCCCGACATTCTGATCGGTAACCCAGAGCCTTAACCGTTGAGCCGCCACTGCCCAGAGAGGTGGGAATTGTTTGCTCAGCAGCAGGAACGATACTCTACACACAGAAACCCAACAATGTCCTGACTAGTCTTATAACAGACTTGCGATGATAAAATAATTCATTTGTTTACACTGATGGAAATGTCAGATAAGTCGGTTTCCTTTCTGCCGGCGGAATGGAACGACAGTGTACTGGGAGAAAGGGTTAATAACGTCAATTTCACTAAATTATTGGGTGAAAAGTTCTGTTGCATAAAGTAAAACTGGTTAAGAGTGAGTGTTACCTTGCAATCGGCCCATTTCCGAGTCATCTGATTCGCTCTCTCCGGATGTGGTCATTCCGACAGCACCAGCTACAGAACTGGAGGCTAGAGAGAGAGAGAAAGAGAGAGAGAGAGAGAGAGAGAGAGAGAACAGATAAAGAGAGATAGCTGAAGCTCTCAGCTGTACGTGTGAACATAGTGCAGGTCTGTGTCGACACTTGCTGCAATATTCAACTTGCACAATATCTTCAACTTGACCACCTGTCCTTCTTTTGGAGAGAGATAGCCAAGCTTAGTTAGTTCACATGGACACATTTAGCTTGTTAACGTAACACAAGCTACACCTGAGCAGCTTCCACTAATAGGTTGACTATTATCTGTGCTACTAAAGCTAACCACTTCAGTCCTGCTTGATTTGTATCCAAGTGAAGAAGCCAGTGACTACGTTTACATGCGCTTATTAACCGGAATTTGGCAATATCCTAATTAGTATTGAGTCATGTAAATGATTCAGATTAAGACATTATTCTGAGTCCCCAAATTCCAATTCCCACCCCTGGAATATGTCAGTTTTAATCGGAAATTTGTTGCATGTAAACGCCTTATTCAGAAAATCATATGAAAGGAGATCTATGAGCAAGCTCAGTCCGCAAGGGATTGTGGGTAGCAGCAGCAGCATCTTTAATCTCCCAGGAAATAACAGTGGGAAAGGAAAAGCGTATGTGTAGACCAGCATACTTACAACAACCATGTATACAGGAATACTCCAATGCCTGTATATATAAACATCGTATTCGCAATATGGCTGCAATCCGAATATAGACCTTAAACAGAGCGTGATGTGCATGTATACGTAGTCCTTGAGGAACTGTGTGGAAACAAGTCATCATGTAAATGGCACAGTAGTGTTTTTAGGGATGCCACCAGAGTCGTAATGTACTCAAAGAGTTTTTCTTTTTTTCCCCCGAACAAAATAGTGCTAAAGTCACACCACAGACAGCCCTCGTGTTAATTTTCGTGAGATACCAGGATTTTGGAGATCAGACACGCTGCCTGGGACGTCTCCAGGTCAAAGCTTGTGCAGTTTGTATGGCTTTTCTATGGGCGATCGTGTACTGTGCACACCCTTACAACACCAAGCAACTGATCGCAAGCTATTCACATCATGTAGTGTCAAAGGGTTCGTGATTTGGAGATTTGGAACGTCGGTTAGTGTGCACTCGGCATTAGTGGTGAATATAGTCCGTCCGTACAGGATTTTTTTGATTGTTTTTTTGATTGTTGCGGCTCAGAAATGTTTGATTTTGCTACGGCTTTTTTCACAATTTGCGATGCGAGTTTTTGTGCTTTTTGTGTGGGAAACTACTTCAACTGGCCAAATTGCATTGTCTTTCACAGTGATGTTTGTCGGTAAATGAGACCTTTTAGCTGTGCTCATGTCCGACGCACGTGAATCGAAGAGGGCTTTGGCTGAATGCACGTCGTGATGACGTCACGACACGTCTCGGCTCAAATCTGCAGAAAAGTTTGCTCGATTTTGCGCCAATTTCTGCAATTGCGGAATCACGAAATCCAGGAGGGACTGTATAGCAGGGTTCCTACAGCTTAAGGCTGTTAGATTTAAGACTTAAAAGACTTTTTAATGCCGCTTGGAATGAATTAAGACCAGATCATGTAAAAAAAAGTAACAGTTTAAACCTACATATTATGTAGGTCTCTCCCTCCCCCCTTCAAGAGACTTCCCCAAAACTTTACCCTTTGCTGATAAATTCCTGATAAGCTCAGAGATGATTACTGTGCAAATGTATACACAGTGGGTATAGAAAAGAATCACCCCCCCTTTAAAATAGTCACATTTTGTTGCTTTTCAGCCTGAAATGAAGACGGACACAGTTTTTGTTTTATCCAGCTGTATTTACAAAGAGGGGTGATTCTTTTCTATACCCACTGTACATGTTGGTGACGTGTGCTTGCTTTTAAGGTAAATTCTGAGGAATTTCGCACTGTTCAGGTCTCACAAAAAGACTGTGCAAATATAAAAACAGAAAACTTTTCTATTTCTATGTTACTTTAGTTTGTGTGCAGTTGTTTTCAGTGGACGTTTATTTCCATTCAGAATTTAATTTTCATTAAATAACCTCCTGATGTCGGTATGAACATAAAAAGGGATTCAACAGAAAAACAGATTTCCCTCATTAAATTATATATAAAGCAACTGAGAGCAGTGTTTGTGTGTTAAACCGAACAATTTTTAGAGCACGAATGCTTAAAATGCAATATCAGCCAATCACAACACTCCTGTGGGACACTAGCAGTGATGTATAAGATGATAAAAAGTTAAGTCGATATCATGACGCAGTGTGTGTGTGTGTGTGTGTGTGTGTGCACACACCTGAAGCTCCCTGTGGTGTCTCCTCTGTGCGTGATGAATTGGCTCCGTCCTGATTGTTGTCGTTTTCGGCCATTTTGTCCTGTCGGCGAGTTTCAGCTGCACCACGCTTCCCTAAACCTGAACCTCGCCGACTACAGACAGACAGACAAAGAGAGAACTAATGAAATCCGTCCCAAACTGTTAACAGTCGGGACATGATCTAATGTAGCATCTCTCATTCTCTCTCTCACACACACATACAAACACACACACACACACACTCCCACCCCTGCCCTGACACATGGAGCACAATATGTTACCTGGTGCTGGCGCAGGAGCCCGTGGTCTTTTGTCGTGTGCTCCTCCTAAAGCTGGGGAGTTCTGCAGGGGGAGACTCACTACGCTTCTTACTGGACTTTCTCAGACCTACACACACACACACACACACACACACAAACTCAGTGGGATTCCTTAAACCTGAACAGGCACGAGTTCATATTAGTGTGAGAGCACTAATGTTAATCTGCAGGGAATATTAATTAATAGTTGCAGAACTCATCTGAGAAATTATTTAGCAAATCATCTGGAGATTAGAGTTTACAAATCGTGCACACAAACTACTTCAGGAATATCAAGTTGTATAATTATTCGATTAATTCGTTATTTGGTTTATTTACATACAGTTGCAATCAAAATTATTCAACCCCCATTGCAAATCAGGTTTATTGTCAAAATTTACAGACTTTCAGCTGCTTGCAATGAACAAATCAAACACAAGCAATTAAAATAGTTCAACACAGCGAATGCTTCAAGTGGTTTCCCCAAATTCAATTGAAAATGCAACTTATAATGACTTCTCCAGTCTCAAAATTATTCAACCCCCTTAATAGAATCCCTCGCAACAGCACAAATATACAAAACAGGTGTTGTCTCAAGCACCCCTGATGCAACTAATGAAGCCCTTGATTAGTTGCACCAGGTGTGCTTGAGCAAATGAAATACCTGAACTGGCTAGGCATTTGTTGAGTGTCACATTTGACTGAATGTTAGAAATATTGCTAAGTCAAAATTATGGTCCAAAAAGTTAAGAGAAGAGATCATCACCCTTCACAAACAAGGAACAGGATACAAAAAGATAGTGAAGGCACTGAATGTTCCTAGAGACACCACTGGAAGCATAGATCTCAAATTCAAAGTTAAGGGAACAATGGTTACACTATCTGGACGGGGCAGAAAAAGGAAGCTATCAATGGCTGCAACCAGATTTCTGAGAAGGCAGGTTGTGAAAAACCCTCGAGTGACTGCAAAAGACCTGCAACAAGACTTGGTGGCAACAGGCACTGAGGTTTCAGTGAGCACAGTAAGGCGCGTACTAAACGCGGAAGGTTTCCATGCCAGAACTTCAAGATTTACGCCACTACTGACCCAAAAGAAAAGTCGGCTCCAATATGCTCAAAATCATTTAAATAACCAACAGAAGTTTTGGGATTCTGTTCTGTGGAGCGATGAAACAAAACTGGAACTTTTCGGCACGACGGATCAGCGGTATGTCTGGAGGAAGAATGAAGAATGAACACTCTGTCCACAGTCAAGCATGGTGGTGGCTCGGTGATGTTCTGGGGCTGCTTCGCATCCTCTGGCACTGGAAACCTGCAGCATGTGGAAGGCAAGATGGATCCATTGAAGTATCAGGAAATCCTAGGAGAAAACGTCATGCCGTCTGTGAGGAAGCTGAAGCTTGGGGGTCATTGGACCTTCCAACAGGACAATGATCCCAAGCATACCTCAAATTCCACAAAGCCTTGGTTGCAGAAGAAGTCCTGGAAGATTCTACAGGGCCATCACAGTCACCTGACTTGAACCCCATAGAAAATCTCTGGTGGGATTTGAAGAAGGCGGTTGCAGCACACAAACCCAAGAATATTACTGAACTGGAGGCCATTGCTCATGAGGAATGGGTTAAGATTCCTCAGGAACGCTGCCAGAAGCTGGTGTCTGGCTATGCTTCTCGTTTTCAGCAGATCATAACAGCAAAAGGGTGCTCTACTAAGTACTAAAGATGCTTGCCATGAAGGGACTGAATAATTTTGAGACTGGAGAAGTCATTATAAATTGCATTTTCAGTTGAATTTGGGGAAACCACTTGAAGCATTCGTTGTTTTGAACTATTTCAAATGCTTTTGTTTGATTTGTTCATTGCAAACAGCTGAAAGTCTGTAAATTTTGACAATAAACCTGATTTCCAATGGGGGGTTGAATAATTTTGATTGCAACTGTACATACATAATCAGAGATGGTTGCACCCTGTCAGATGATGATCAAGTAAACGAGAGGAACTAGAACTGCTGCACTACAATGACAATTTAGTTTGCCAACATTAAATATCGCAATTACTCAGCCATGCTGGTACCAATACCCAAATTACTACTATTATTTTGCAAATAACAGGCTTTTGCGTTCACACTGTACAGTACATTATAAGCTTCTGCTCCTTCAAATCAAAATATCACGGCTCATGTTAAATTGTAGTCATAATAATTCATTACTGTTCATTTAAATGATAAATTTGAACCCAATTTGTCTCAAAATAGATGCACAAGTTCATAAGTTTAAAATACCTCACTCGAGGAGGCCAAAAGTATCGGGACTTTATTAAATACATTTCAGTGTGAAACCTCCTGAAGTGGCGCAGAGAGAAAGTTAGAGGCGTTACGGAGCATTCTCACAGCAATTAGTCATCCGAATCCGAGCAAAATCGATGCACACTGCATACAACTAAACAAACCAAGGCTGCGTCCACATTAATCCGGATAGATCTGAAAACTGCATTTGCTGTTTAAAACGCTGTCCGTCTACACTGGAGTTTTTCAAACGTTTTCCAAAAATTGCTCATCCACACTAAAACGGAGACTGAAAGCGCTTACATCCCTATACTGCGCATGTGTAAAAACGTAAAAAGCTTTGGCCTGCGTCATTTCCGTCAGGCGTTCATTTAAAAACGCAATCTGAAGGTTGTACAAAGTGACAATCTTTAACAAAAGATATCAAACTGGATATCCGGCACAACCACTGCAGTACAACATCGTCCACCATTTTGGTTTTTTTTAAGCTGAATGGGTCACGACATAAAAAAAAAAAAAAAAAAATCACAGTTTTTGAACATCTCAGTTTTCGCGTTGTAGTGTGGACTGAGAAAACGAGGTTTTCAAATTCATCCAGCGTTTTCAAAAAGCTCCGTTTTCGCAGGACAAAAAACGTCATCTCAGTGTGGACGGAGGGCCAAAACGCAGAGGAAAAATGACGCGTTTTCAAATTTACCCGGATTAATGTGGATGTAGCCTAAAACGCAAAGCAAACTCCTTTATTCACTGGTCAGAAATACATCAGGAGAAAACTAACAAACCCCTGTGCCAAGTGCGTACAGCAACGGCATGCACTCAGTAGTTTTAAAAACATTGAGTAAAATCACATCAAGCTTTCATTTTGGCTCCTCGTCAGTACAAATATCTAGAAACCTGGGCCGAGTCCATCTCATGAATCTGTGTGGCTTTGTAAAGGTCACCAGCTCCACTGCACTCAGATCCACAGAGCTCCTTAACACTTCTGCAGTCTGAACCCACCACAGAACCCACTCCATTTCCCAAGACCCTCTGCGCACCTGTACAGCCCAATACGGTGGTTTTCGGTACGTCACGAAATCTACTTTTGAGTTTCCTACGGACGCGGCGAGGATTCAGTACAAGGATTACATTTCTCCGTGTAGACTGTACGTACAGCTCGGAGTTCTCGCAGTGGTCAATAACATTTCTGTAACGGCGTTCTCGAGACCAGGAAATCGTCTCCAAACTTCCAAGCTGAATTCTCACGGTATACACTCATGCAAAGGTCCTGACCATGTGCACGCTGGGATATAGTTGGTGTTAAAGGAGTGTTAAAGTCATTTGAAATCTGCAACAATATTTTGTACATATATATATAAAAAAATAAATAAATAAGAAGAAAAAAAAATGTATTTATAAAATGTCCTACCTCTGCACTCGCTCTGCGAGTCTCAGTCTGCAAGTTACTGTAGCGACGGGTATTTTTAGCGTATTTTTAGCCTATTATTAGCACGGCGCTCGGCTGAAACGTGAGCCCACCACAGCGACCTGAGAGAAGTGGACGAGTGACCATTCATCGGTGCACGCAGAAGGGAAAGTCTGGAAAGTTCACCTAGACTAGGTCTAAATGCTGTATTTAACATACAGGCAACCTTGTGTTCGACTTTAGATGTTTGCCAACAGCCGCTCGGGGTGCTTTTCCACCGCGCAGTCACAAACAACCGGACTGACCGTGAAGGAACAGAATTTGAACCAAAACAGTTGCCACCGGCTGAACAGTCATTTTGTCGCAACCGGTAACAGCTGATTAAAGGCTTACGTGATACATTTTGAGAGAAATAACATGACAAAACAAATACAACAAAAGGATGAGATCGGTGCGCTACGGTCCTCTGTGACGCTGATGCTCAATGTGACCACAAAACAAAAGCGTGTCAGTGTAAATCAGTCTTGATTTACTGCATTAATAAATGATTGAACCTTTTCATTCAATCAGGCAGACATACGATCCACACTGACAGTGTCATTTCACTTTATTTTCACTTAATTGTGCACATTATCATATTAGTGCGGGTGTAAGAACGGCTAACGACACCGGGTGTAGGATAAACAGTTCAGCGTCACACTTAATAATTCATGCCACTAACAGTCGAGTCAAGAGTGAACTCGGCAAAGCCAGAGGACACTGCAGCTTCCCCAAAGCCTCTGCAGAGGAATAAAACTCTGATACAGCCAAGACTGTATCAAAAGCGCGCGGCACGCAAGCGGGAAAACGTTCAACAGCAACAAAGCGTCGAAAGGGCGAACCGTCAAGATGTCGGACGTGGCGAGATCACCTACGCGAATTGCAAACATGCTGATGTAGCGCTTCTGAAGGCTGAGGACATTCAGTTCTCCACTTACAGCCAACACACGTCTAGCGGCGGTGAAACACGCCAGCGCTGATCAGCAGACTCCGATTCAACGTTCAGCCGACCAAAGGGAAACACGAGAGAGAGAACATTTTAGTTCTTGCTGCGCTGAACTCTCCGAACCCTCGAGCTGCATGTACATGTGAACCTTTATCTCATCGGTTAGGCATGTGCGGATATTAAATTACTCCTGTACCACACTGCAACTGAATTCTCTAATCTGATTGGTCAGAAGGTGCTGATTCAATTTCTAGACCAGCTCCAACAGTAGTGCTGGCTGTAATTCACAGTTTTTATATTAACGTTATTGTTTCTATAGTAACAACTCACAGACAGCACCTTTAAGCCTTTAATCCAGTATCTCAAAATATTAGAATAAAGAATTTATAATACAGAAATGTCGACCTTCTGAAAAGTATGTTAATTTATGCACTCAGTACTCGGTCGGGGCTCCTTTTGCACGAATCACTGCATCAGTGCGGCGTGGCATGGAGGCGATCAGCCTGTGGCACTGCTGAGGTGTTATGGAAGCCCAGGCTGCTTTGATTTCGGCCTTCAGCTCGTCTGTATTGTTGGGTCTGGTGTCTCTCATCTTCCTCTTGACAAAATTCAGGTCAGGTGAGTCGGCTGGCCGATCAAGTACAGTAATACCATGGTCAGCAAACCAGTTACTAGTAGTTTCAGCACTGTGGGCAGGTGCCAAGTCCTGCTGGAAAAGGAAATCAGCATCTCTTTAAAGCTTGTCAGCAGATGAATGCAGTAAGTGCTCTAAAATCTCCTGGTAGACGCTGCATCGACTCTCGACTCGAGAAAACTCAGTGGACCAACACCAGCAGATGACATGGCACCCCAAATCATCACTGACTGTGGAAACTTCACACTGGACTTCAAGCAACTTGGATTCTGTGCCTCTCCACTCTTCCTCCAGACTCTGGGACCTTGATTTCCAAATGAAATGCAACATTTACTTTCATCTGATTTGGAGTAAAAAGTTGTTTTGAGTTAATTAGCTGATTAGAGTCTTCTCAGGTCAGCACTGCTGTATTATAAATTCTTTATCCTAATTTTTTTTGAGATACTGGATTTTTCCAGCATCTCATTTCCATGAGCTGTAAACCATAATCATCAATATTAAAACAAAACAAAAAGTCCTGAAATTTCTGACTTTATGTGTAATGAATCTAGAATATATGAAAGTTCCACTTTTTGAATTAAATTACAGAAAAAAAAAAACTTTTCCACTATATTCTAACTTTTTTAGATGCACCTGTAAGCTCACAATAAACAGATTTCTTTTTAAAAAAAAAGTGTGCTATTATTTAACAAAGAAAAGTGTAGAACAGTTGATATAGTGAAGCATTCTGTAAAGAGATGGAAGGAGTCTCCAGTGTCGGCGATTTGTAACCGTAAGTTTTCCGTCACTGGAGAAACTTCAGGATGGAGCAGTTTGGGTATTCCAGTTTCTCAGTAACAAGACAAGCTGTGTTTTTTGTCTTAACCTCAAGAGGGAGAAAATAAATTGCAGCATGCTGAGGAAATGTCTGTTTATAACCAGGGCTGGGCGATATGATGATTTTATACTGAACTATTACCAGCTGAAACCGCTCAGACATTGCAGCCCAAGTTGTTTATGAACCGGACTTAACTCTATTCACTAGTCCAGCTCGCGTTCTCCCTGATAGCCAAGAACAAACCAATAGCATGCAGCTCCTTAGCTTACATTTTCTCCTCATTATGTTTGACAACAAAGCAGCGTTGGTGTGCATTACACAATTTTAATGCACGATGTGGAGGCAAAGAACCACCTGAGGCAAAGCAGAGTGCATTAAAATGGTGTAACGCACACCTAGCCATAGATTATCCCGCTTAGACCATGCTCACTTGCCAGCATTGGTGAGTTAAAGCCGTCATTGATGTTTGCAGTGCAAAATTGGATTGAAAGGATAAAAATAACGGTTAATTTTCGTTAGTTATTTTATATACGGGTCGTCAGATCTGGAATTCGGCCCGCTCTAAATCATACACAGAGTGTAAGTGTGATAAGATTATATTTATTTGAATGAATTATAGTAAATAGTTATTAGAGAGAGAGAGAGAGATGGTGTGTGTGAATTACCTGCATCTGTGCCGCGCATCTACTAATGATGAAGCTGTGAGATTAACTGTGTTACTATGGTTACATGGTTAAATTTTTTATTTTTTTTTTTTTATAGGCAGCGCAGTCATTTATAACGGTGATTAAACTAACTACTGGAACTACCTGTGGTATATACACAGTTTTAACGCACACCGTCCAGCCAATCAGAATCGAGTATCCGGACAGACCTATCTAACTGCTAGTGGATCTAACAGATATCTATCTACATTACATAACAGACATAGGGCATGCTGGAAAGACATCACTGGTGCCGTGACATTTTACCTGGACAAGGATATAGTGCCCATCAAAACGGTTCCCAAAAAAAAAAAAAAAGAAAAGAGAAGAAAAAAAAGCTGTACACAGAATGCAGAGAGAAGCGCCTTAAAAACCAAAAGAGAGAAGTAGAAATCTCTTATTTTAAAACTGTTAAATAAAAATGTAAAACCAACTCTAATTAAATGTTTGAGTATTGTATACATTAGCAATCACCTTTCAATTTCCTGCACTTTTTAATACTGGATACATTAACAAAGGTTTTTTTTTTTTAATGTAAACTTTTTTTTTTCTTTTCTTTTTTTTTTAATCCATACACTATCCATGCTTGATTTTTTTTTTTTATTATTATTATTTGAAAATAATTCTTAAAATTTTTTCTGAAGTGCACTTTAATCAAATTTGTATGAAAAGCCACTTTGGCCTACGGTGTCTTACTCTTATTCTTTGAGGTTATATTTCCTTGTATAGCTGTATTTTTATTAATAGGAGACCCTTACGCGTACCTGCTTTAATAGAAAAGTGATAACAGGAATCTGCTTGTCTCGTGAATATTTGATGCAACTATAAATAAAAAAAGAGGACGCGTCATTCATTAATACATTTTTAAAAACGGAATCGTTGGGAAGTTGCTGTGTGTGGCATAAGAGGAACAATTCGGAACGTAGCTACGATATGATAATGTCGTAAGCCATGATACTGAGATATGGAAGGAATAAAACACCAAAGGATCTGCTGCCGGAGGAAAATAATTGAGTTTGTGGTGGTAACATCCATGCGTCACACCTCCCCGTCACTGATTATTTTCCTAGAACAGTAGACCCTGTGGTGTTTAAGATATTCCTTACATATCTCAGAATTATGGCTTACGACATTATCATATTACAGCTACAGGTATATTTGTAACTCTTTTCATTGGTCAATGCTAGAGTTCCAGAAAACATTGTGTAAAATATTAAACACTCTGCATTTACCACGGCGTGCTCCGAATAGACAGATCTGAGCGCTGTCTGGGCGTGGCTTAATATTCTAATGAGCATGTCTGATTGACATTTAGCCTTACCTTGATTAGAGATAGTACAGATAGCTGTGTGTTATATTTACTAAAGATACCCAAGATATCTGAATAGTGTCCACCACCCTTTACTTTTACTTTTCATCCTGCACGTTTTACACCAAGATTTGCTCCACCCACTTCTGAAAAATAATTCTGGTATAGTGACACTAACAGACAATGGAAAGTCTCCAGTTGTTTGTACTGGGATTAACATTAGAAAGCAAAGTTTAGGTTGACTAAGAGCAAATGTGATTCGACTGCGTCTCATTCAGAATTCAGCTTCATCATACTTGCTCATTTCTATCCCCATGTGCAATGTGGCGCTTGTTTGCCATCTTGCGACCACGCATTTTATCCTCTGCTCAGATATGTAGAACACCGGTGCAATGACAGCATGCTATATAAATATGACAGCAGTGAATTTACAAGCAATGTTTAGAAGAGGTGAAACTGAGGATGAAAGCCTTATTGGTCAGAGTGAGAAACTCACTGGCGAGTTTGGCCTGCAGTCCGCTCGGGCCGGGTTTGCTGGACCCTGATGGTGTTTCGGGTTTGGAGGATCCGGGCAGGGCGAGTCTGGGCTTTGGTAAGTTCACTCTGGGACTGAAGCGGCTCGTCCAATCGAATTTAGAGGCAGCTGTGCTGGATTTGCTGTGCTCTTTATCGCGACTGCTGCGGCGAGGGGAAGGCGAAGAGGCGGAGCGAGAGCGCCGCGACTTGCTCTGATCTTTACCCTGCTTGAGTCGGGCGCCCTGTGAGGGCGGGGCACAGCCGCTGGCACCCGCGACCACCACAGAAGAAGAGGAGGAGGAAGAAGAAGTGAAGGAGGAAGAAGAAGCGGAGGAGGAAGAGGCGGAGTCGGTCACAGATTTGGCCGAGGCGGCCGATTTGGACGCCAGTTTGGAGGGTTTGGATGAGCGGCTGGCCTGTTCGCTGCTCGAGCCGGACAGAAATGAGGAAGAGGAAGAGAATGAGGAGGAAGAAGAGGAACAAAATTGGGTGTCTGCCTTTTTACGTTTGTGGGAGGCGCTGGTGGCAGGGCACGTGCCGCTCTTCCTGTTTACTGTCCTGCTAGTAGGATGTTCGGGTGCCAGACGTCGCTTTTTAGACCTGGCTGTGGATGGGAGCTCGGGGGCGGAGTCAGCAGTAGGGTCAGCAGGTTCTGACTGCTCAGGGCTCTCGAGGGGCGGAGCTTTCGGCCGCTTGGCCGGGCTGGGCGAGTAGGAGGTGTTGTTGTGATCAGGTGCAGAGCTACGTTTGAGGGCACGGTTGTTGCTGACTTCGCGCTGCTCGTGTTGGCCTGAGCTTCCTGCTGCCTCCGAATCCGGGTCAGGTGCAGAGTGACTTAGTGAAGAGAGAGAAAGACTGTTTCTGCAGAGAGAGAGAAAGAGAGAGAGAGAGAGAGAGAGAGAGAGAGAGAGACTGAAATACTAGTGCAATGTCTGGAAACACAGAGTAAGCAAAATCATTTGAATAAGATTAATCGTTGCTTTGAGTCACTTGATGCTGACGCTACCTTCGAGGGGCGTGGCCACGCGAGGAGCCAGCTGCAGGCGTGGGCGGGGCTTTGGAAGCTTTAGTATATGATCTTTTACTTTCAGGAGGGGAATTTGTTTTTTGTTTGGTTTGTTCTGACTGCAACCTGGAGAGCAGTCACAGAATAAAAGAAAAATATTAGAACATCTACAACATTATTTACACTTTACTTTTCATAATCTACACGGCAGCGAACACAGTATCATTCCCCTGGATACAGTATACTCTTCTTGTAATCATAATTCATTGGTATCCATTTTACAGACAGTAGGAGAAAGGCTGATTCATGCCTTAAGTCTTTCTCACAATCTTAACGAGTGAGGTTTGGGCATGTTTGGACTTATCTTGTTGAAGCAGGCAGCCAACACACAAAACCAAACCAGTATGCAAAGAGAGGTAGAAACCTTTTTGCTGTAAAACACCTGGTGGACAAGCATCCTGACCTTAACGGTTTAGTTCAGGGGTGTCCGATCTTATCCGCAAAGGAGGGCCAGTTTTCATTCCAATCGAGCAGGAGCCACACCCGTTTCCACCCGTCTGATCAGTTGAGCTTGGCTTTCAATAGACTCAGGTGTGGCTTCTGCTTAGTTGGAATGAAAACCTGCACCCACACCGGCCCTTTTCCGAACAAGATTGGACACCCCCCTGGTCTAGTGCTAAGTGCTAACAGTATACATAACTATTTTATAATAACCAGTCATAATCATTTTAAAGCACAAAACAAGGTTGTTGTTTTTTTTTTTAAATGATGTTAAAAACCGAGCGGTGTTAAACATGAAAAACACCAACTTCAAATTATGAACTGGTGCTGTTTAAAAGTATAGACACCCCACGCATTTAAACACCATTTAAGGAACAGTACTTTCGGCTTCAGAACGGTGCGGCTCGGCATCATATAGTATTGGGCTGTAACTACAACTACAACATTTTTGTGCATATTTGGGGAGAACTTCTTATACTTAACAACTTCCCCTCTTAAGAGCCTTAAGAGGCTCTAACCCATGAATTTTTATATTTGCTTTATTAAACATAAGAGCTTTACATGAATTAAAATATACTGTAGAGAACACTCTATATATCGGTATAATATCGATACCATGATAATGCGACATGTTTCTGAGATATCGTTGGTATGGTGATGCTTTTATTTATTTATTTATTTTTTTTTTATACGTTTTTAAGGATTACAAATTGAATGGTACTGAATGGATGCCGTTGATTTGACGTTTTGTTTTCTTACTCAATCTTCTGTCTTTGTATGCATGAAAGAAAATTATCGTCAAACTCAGTTAAAGTTTTTGTTTGTTTGTTTATTTAACTACTGTTATGCAGCCAAATTGTTAGCGAAATGCCCTCATGTATCGTGATATATCCTGAATATAACCCAGCCCTAATGTAGGGTCAGCAATCTGAATCTGTTTTCTTCATTTCATTTACTCATTCACTCCTGGCCAAAGTATCGACAATTACACTACTACACCCCTGGCACTGGCATCAGAGTCAACAATAATTATTACTAACAAGTAATAATTAGAGTAAAACATACGGCCTTTCGAAAGATCAGAAACTGGGCGTGTCGTGTGGGTGTACAGACCTGGTGGCGAGTGTGTTCCTCTGTGATCGGCGCAGTGACCCCCCTGCAGTGTGATTAATCCTGATGGACATTGGCACCTCTCTCCTGAAGGGACATACCCTTTATAGACACTACCATTCACTACAGAGACAGACGGGGGGAAGAAAGGGAAGATAAGTGTTATAAATGGTGCATATGCAATTTCCTGGAACTCAAAGAGATTAATTATCGCTCATCCTCCTGCCACCGCTCAAATAATTCACATCATCTGTGATGCCACACGCAGCTTACTAAAGGCCAGCCTGAGAAAGTGTGTGCATGTGTGTGTGTGTGTGAGAGAGAGAGAGAGAGAGAGAGAGAGAGAGAGAGAGAGAACATGCATGGAGTGGGAAAATAATGCACTGACTTTAGTGTACATTGAGGTCACCAAATAGTTTCAAGTTGCTGGTAATTATGAACGCGCACATGTATTCAAACACCTGGGTAACATTTTAAAGTGCCTGTATGTAAATCCGCTAGTTACGCCCTGCATCCCTATGAAGTCAGCGAGCCATGAAAAGGAAAAGTTGCGCATGGCAGTAATTTCATGCAGAGAGCAGCACTGTTGTGACGTGTCAGAAGTTAAAGGTGGGGCAGGTGCTCAGCCCGCAGGACAAAACAGAGTTAAGACCTTTACAATAATGTCCAGTTCAGCTCAAAATACTTAACTACCGTGGACAAATCTGGTACGCTGGTTTTTACAGGTTTAAGGGGCGGTCACACTAGACTTTCAGCACGCGATATTTCCACCGACTTCCGTTCATACACACGCGAACGCTGGGGACCGGAAACGTGAGAAGTTGTTTCGCTATTTCGTTGCGTTCCAAAGTTCAAGTTTGGCGGACTTTGACCTGTGAATTTGTATCACATGAAGACGTGCGTGTGACTGATCGGCACGTCACGGTGTGACCTCTTCAGAAAGTCCAAGATTTAGGAAGCACAGATTATAGAGGTGTCGCACCATCCTGTTTTATGCACACAGCTTTAAAAGAAAATAACATTATAAGAAAAATAATAAAAAATAAATAACTTTTTTTTTTTTTTTTTTTTTTTTAAGAGAGAGAGAGAGAGAGAGAGAGAGAGAGAGAGAAGCTTCCTGGATTGCAGTGTCGCTGCATACAGGAACAGATGGTATATTTTAACATTGGCGTGTGACCGGCACTTAAGCCAATATGCTCCATTTTTCCATTTTACACTGTGCACTGCTCTCAGGTAGAGTTCTGTCATGTTTTCACTCACTGGTTTGGTAAACGTATCATGCATATATCTGTATTAACTGATTAACATAACCATGCATCATCCCCGAATCCAGTTAGTGCTTTATTCCTAAACTCCACAGGCTGAAACACTGACCTGACACAGTAAAGCTATTGTTCTTTAGTTCTCAGCATTACTTCTGTCAAACACAAACCCGCCACAGACAAGGTTTGTTTACCGAGTAATACTTGGTTCATTTTCATTATGTTTCATTACCTACCTACCTACCCACCCACCTACCTACCCACCTACCTACCAACCAACCATTGCACTATCTGGTGTTACCCAGATGAGGATGGGTTCCCTTTTGAGTCTGGTTCCTCTCAAGGTTTCTTCCTCATATCGTCTCAGGGAGTTTTTCCTTGCCACCGTCGCTTCTGGCTCGCTCATTGGGGATAAATTCATAAATTTAAAATCTATGTCCTGAATTTATATACTTCTGTAAAGCTGCTTTGGGACAATGTCCATTGTTAAAAGCGCTACACAAATAAACTGAACTTGAACAGGTGCTTCAATGTTAAAATTAGGCAGAAGGGATATACCTGTTGGTAATATCAAACAAACAAAAACAAATAAATAAATAAAGGCCTAGGAGCATCTTTAAACCTTTACTAGAATTACAAAAGCCAGGGTCTATTAATGTGCAACTTCAGAAATGCCATCAATGTCCTCCACAAATACCAAATAAAAAGAGTTCGATCCGAATGAAATTTTGATCAGACTGAAGGGGATGGTGTAGATCTGAAATAATCCGGTAAATAGGAAAAAAATCTGCCATTTAAACACCTGAGCCCGACTATTTTCTCAATCGGATTCGAAAATAACTTGCGCACACTGTTTATGTTTATTTACGTCTTGCACAGAAGTTTTGTTTCCGAATGTAAACGAGCATTTGAATCGGACTGCAATGCTTAGGGTACATATATAAACACTACTTCCGGAATCTGCAGTCGGACCGGATTCATTTGGATTGACGAGAACGGGCGCGTGTAAACATACCTAGTGGTGCATTTAACAGCGTTCACATCGGTCTCTACTTGGCATATCAGATGTGCTGGGCTCAAAAGCTTTAAAAGTCTGAAGCGCGTTCCTCAGCTGCCATCAGCTGGCTCCAGCTATGAGCTACACGTTTTGAATGTGGAAAGCACTAAAAGGAAGAACAGGAAGGGCTTTTAATTAGCCAGTTGGTTGAATTGTTGTGTTGGGAGCAGGACAGGGGATAACTCCAGGACCAGGGCTGAGATCATGTCAGCTACAGTAAGAACAGACAAGTCAGCCATGATTTAGAGACTTGAGAAGAGAAAAGAAAAAAAATAAATAAAAATACAGAAGGAACTTCAACACATCGCTTTATACTATGAATCCATCGATACCAACACTGGTATGGAGGCTTCGTCTGATACAGTGGTAATTCTCATACTTGTAAAAGTAAATAAATAAATAAATAAAACACTCCTATACCATGATACTGTGTAATGTAAGCTTACACACGACATTTAATGATTAATGATCGCAACAAAGCAGACTGCAAAGTGCTTCTTTCTACAAGACAAGTAACCTGTTCAAATATTGTAAACATAAAACTAACAAGCAACCAGCAACCAACACCGAGAAACCCTCAGCCAACTTTGTCTACAAATGTAATCAACTTGTTATTGTTGCTGTAGCTCTCAAATGATTACTTACGTTTATTTGCCGCTCTATATACACAGTTGTTTTAGTCTAATGACTTGTGTTTAATGATTTTTTTTTTTTTTTTAATCCACTAGCTAGGGTACGATCGTGTTTGAAGTACCATTCCAGAAATGTGTGATTAAGCCAACAAATTTATGATGACATATAAAACTTATATATTTTTTACGTTTTTCATTCTTGGTGACGTTTTACAAAGCGAGTACGTGATCATGTTGTCGGAAACGGAGTTATCAGTGTCCCAATGTGTAGTGAGCCAGGGTCCTTGGTAGTGCCCCAACTCGTGTACGCGATATGCTGGTTCACAAACCTAGGGAGCTGATCAAGACACAGCCCCCATGTGCTCACCAAATTCAACCCCTCGGACTTGTTTCCACAGAACAGAACCTTTTTCCACTAAAACACTGTGCATACCTTTAGATTTATGATGAAGGCTGAAATACCTGTGGTATTTCCCCTTGTTCGTAACGTTATTAAAACAGTATGTAATCCCACACCTCTCAAGTCTAACAACCTAGTGGGTGGTACTGGAAGTGAAATATCTCTCCAAAGTAGAGGTGCAACCACACCAAAAAAAAACAACAAAAAAACCAATGGAGGTTAGATAGCAAGAAGAAAAGCTCAGATACTAGGGGGCAAAAGAACAAGAGACAAGCTCTGAGTTTAGTGATATTATGAAGGAAAAGATGGAGAAAGCCTTGCACTGTGAAGAAATCTCTTGGCTTGTCCGTCTACACAGTAATCAAAAGCACATCGTGTTTACTGTATTTTCATACAATCTCCATTACCTACACATTCCTGTAGCCATCCTTATAGCTAGCTTTTCAGTCACAGATCAAACCCTTATTAGGAGTGAACTGAACCAGTTTCTGGGGTTTAACAGCACAAATCTGCTCATATACAGCGTATAACAGCATTGGCACCCTTGGTAAATATGAGTAAAGAAGGCTGTGAAAAATTGTCTATTGCTTAAACTTTTGATCTTTTGTTCAAAATATTCACAAAAATACTCTGCTCTCATGGATATCAAACAATTGCAACCAAAACACAGGTTTATCCAAAAAGAAAATATCTTTGTTAAATACAGGTGTGCAACAATTATTGGCACCCCATGAATTCATATGAGAATAATATATTTGAAGTATTTTCCCATTGATATTTTACTTTTTTTTTTTTTGGACACCTGGGTGACTAGGAACAGGAAATTGTTCAACCATGACATCCTGTTTCACAGAGGTATAAATATAAGGTAACACAGGCCAAATTCCCTTAGTCATTCATAACAATGGGTTAGACCAAGGAATATAACTGATGTGCGGCAAAAGGTTGTTGAGCTTCACAAAATGGGAAGTGACTATAAGAAAATAGCACAAGCATTGAAAATGCCCATTTCTACTATCGGGGCAATAATTAAGAAGTTCCAGTCAACTGGAAATGTTATGAATCAACCTAGAATTGGACGTGTGTCTATATTGTCTCAACACACTGTGAAGAGGATGGTTCGAATCTCCAAGGATCACAGCTGGAGAATTGCAGAAGTTAGTTGCATCCTGGGGTCAGAAAGTCTCCAAAACTACAATCTGAAGTCACCTACATCACCACAATTTGTTTGGAAGGGTTTCAAGAAAAAAGCCTCTACTCTCATCCAAAAACAAACTCAAGCGTCTTCAGTTTGCCAGACACTACTGGAACTTCAAATGGGATCAGGTTCTATATTCAGATGAAACCAAAATAGAGCTTTTTGGCAATAAACACCAGAGGTGGTTTTGGCACACAGAGAGGTAGCCATATGGAAAAGTACCTCATGCCCACGGTTAAACATGGTGGCGGCTCTTTAATGTTTTGGGGCTGTTTTTCTGCCAGAAGACCTGGACATTTTGTTAGGAGACATGGCATCATGGACTCTATCAAATATCAACAGATATTAAATGAAAACCTGACTGCCTCTGCCAGAAAGCTTAAAATTGGCCGTAGTTGGATCTTCCAGCAGATCAATGATCAAAACATACATCAATATCAACACAAAAATGGTTTACTGACCACAAAATCAAGGTCCTGCCATGGCCATCCCAGTCCCCTGACTTGAAACCCATAGAAAACCTGTGGGGTGAACTGAAGAGGTGAGTCCACCAGCGTGGACCTCGAAATTTGAAGGATCTGGAGAGATTCTGTATGGAGGAATGGCCTCAGATCCCTCGCCACGTATTCTCCAACCTCATCAGGCATTATAGGAGAAGACTCAGAGCTGTTATCTTTGCAAAGGGAGGTAGCACAAAGTATTGACTAAAAGGGTGCCAATAATTGTTGCACACCTATATTTAACAAAGATTTTTTTATAAACCTGTTTTGTTTGCAATTGTTTGATATCCATGAGAGCAGAGTATTTTTGTGAATTTATTGAACAAAAGATCAAAAGGTTAAACAATAAAGACAATTTTTTCACAGCCTTCTTTGCTCATATTTACCAAGGGTGCCAAAATTAGTGGAGGGCACTGTACATGATCAGGGCTCTAGAGTGCGACCAATTTGGTCACACATGCGACCTAATTTCTCAATGGTGCGACTAAAAAAAAAATCTGAGGTCGCACCGGTGCGACCAGCCGTTAAAAAAAAAAAGTCTCCGAGACTCTGAAGGTCTCCCTGTGGTTCAACAACAGACACACATTAGGCCCATATCATGGTCTAAACCAATCAGAGATAATGAAGGGCGGACCCCCCCTCTGATCAGCCGTGGTCCAGATATTCCTGTACGTGTGTGTACGTTTGAAAATGCGTGTGCTGCAGTCAGACAGAGAGAGGTGAGTAGCCTAGGCCCGTCAGATAAACAGAGTGGATGTAGCCGCGGATGATGAGAGAAGATAAAAAGAACGATTGACAACTTAAGGCCTGATCCGTCCGAAAATCGTAACCAGTGCTCTGACACGGAGCCATCAACCTCCCAGGTTATGTCAAGCCCCGGTCCGGAGATGGCATTAGATAATGAGCCACATCGAGTCCGAGCCAGAGCCCACTGAAATTAAAAGGGGGAAAGTGTACACATTTCGAAGAGAGTGGCTTGACCAGTTTCCCTGGCTAAGATACAGTAAAGCCGATAATACAATGCACTGCATTTACTGTAAAGAGTGTGGGAAGACCATGGCTGGCAATAGTGCATTTGTGACTGGGTCTAATACATTTCGAATTGAAACGCTGAAAGAGCACAATGCATCTTTTGCAGCAGCAAACAGATCATCAGACGAGGCTGAGATGATAATCAAATGGCTTGAACGTAAACCCGATGTACAGCAATGATGTCACGTGCGCCCAATTTATGAGTCATCGCAGATACATTGAAAAAAAAGACGTCTGTGCAAATTGCGAACAGTGCGTACGTGGCATTCCTGATCGACGGAGACACAGATATCGCCACGAAGGAATGCGTCATTGTGTACGGTCGTATCTTGCGGAGAGGAACACCGGTGAATGTACTGATTGGACACACTGAGGCCGAGCATGCCCATGCCCAAGGTAAGCCATGTCATGTCATGTAGCCTATGTCAATAATATGCCTACTGTCTCGTTACTGCATTAACCATATGTAACATTCTTATCATTGAAAATGGAAAAAATAAATAAATAAATAGATTGCATTATAAACTCTTGGTCTGGGAAGTAAATGGTATTATCGTTTTTATTTGTTCAATTAGGAATTCATGCTGCTCCAAAGAAAGCATTTGCTGCTCTTGGGGGACCAGTGCAGTAACTGGCTGGAGAAAATCACTGCTCTGGGTGCTGATGGTGCTGCTGTTAATTTGGGCAGCAAAGGGGGTGTCATAGCCCTTCTGCAGCAAGAGGCAGGTGACCACATTGTGCCTTTCCACTGTATGGAGAGAGTGTGGCCAGCTGGTTTAGCCTTGGCCGAAGATCAAGAAGGCCAAACTACAGGGAGTACAGGCCATGTGAGGGGCATGTGACTGCAATGGAGGATAGTCCATAAGACATTGAGAAAGGAGATGTTCGGTTTGAAGCCCTTAAAACACTTAATTTAGATTTTCTTTTTATTTCATTTATCTTGAGATGTTTCAAGTTTAAATTTCAGCTCAGTGAAGCACTTTAAGCACCAACAGTTTTTCAGTAAGTTACCTTTCTTGTAGAATTGTGCTTCAAATAAAGAACTTTATGCTGACCAGACTGTTAGTTAATATTGCCTATATGGACAGCGATTTAAAAAAAAAAAAAAAAAAGTGAACTTGTAAAACGGCAGTGTTAAATGCGATGCGGTCGAAAATTTGGGTGCACCTAAGGGGGGAAAAAAAAAAAAAAAGTTAGGCACACCAGTGTAACCAGTTAGTCTAGAGCCCTGATAATGTATTATGGAATTTATGTACATTTATAAACAGGGATTGGGAATATGACATCATGCCTCAGCCACCATACTCGTCATGCTAGATGCCAACCTTATCTACCAAGTTAGAGTTGAGGTCATCACTTTACATACGCCTTACAGAATCCGCAAAAAGAAAAATAATAATAAGGCGGCTCATAAAATTTGCATTTTGTTCATTTAGTACTGCCCTGAATAAGATATTTCACATAGCAGATGTTTGCATACAGTCCACAAGACACAATAATAACTGATTTTACACAAATGAACCAGTTCAAAAGTTTACATACAACTGATTCTGGTGTGTTGTTACCTGGATGATCAACGACGGTTTTTACGTTTTATGACAGTTGTTCATGAGTCCCTTGTTTGTCCTGAGCACTTAAACTGCCCACCGTTCTTCACAGAAATCCTGCACATTGCACACACTGAGGCCAACCGAGGGACTCGTACACAACTATTACAAAAGGTTCACTGATGCGCAAGAAGGAAACAGGATACATTAAGAGCCAGGGGGATGTAAACTTTTCAACAGGATGATTGGGGTAAATTGCAGGAACTGGAGGATTTTTCTGAAGGACAGTGGGCGGTTTAACTGCTCAGGACAAACGAGTCGTTGATCATCCAGGTAACGACACACAGTATTAAGAATCAAGCGTATGTAAACTGGTTCGTTTGTGTAACTTCAGTTATTATTGTGTCTTGTGGACTGTATGTAAACATCTGTTATGTGAAATAACAGATTAATGGCAGTACTAAATAAACAAAATGCAATTTATATGATCTTTTGCAGATTCTACAAGGCGTATGTAAACTTACGACCTCAACTGTATTTAAACGGCTGAGATTTCAGCAATAAGACACAAGAACATCAGATTTTACAGTATTATCCTCCTATGCGTCACCGTTATTTACTTTAACTGAATGAATTACGCTTAAGAGCATGTGACACACCGTGTCCTATTCACACTTACACTCTTACACAAGTTCGTTCTTCTTCAGTCACGCTCTCTCTGTTTACATAATTCCAGTTATTTATATATATATATATATATATATATATATATATATATATATATATATAAATAAAAAGAGCGAAGGATGTGTGTGTTTAGGTGTTCCAGCGTTAATTGCATCGCAGGTCTGATTCGTTCTGCTGTCAGGTGACTATGGACTGACTGAAGGTCTGAGGAAAATGTAAGATGTAATGAATATACATTACACACTTAATCACCCGTTTGTGAATCCCAGTAACTTTTAAATTTTTTTTTTTTTTTTTTTAAATAAGTTTAAGCTTAAGCCAAACACAAAATATTAACTTGGAAGAAAAAAATCAGGCATGAGGAAGCAGTGCTTCTGCATCATTAGTACACCAAGTGTTTGGAGGTTTGTAACTCTTTAATTACACTGATTTGGGGTTTTTCTTCCAAAATGTCAGGCTTTTCCTTCCTTCAAAGGTTCATCCATGCAGTGTTTGTCACAACTAAACCACTGGTTTAGGTGATGAAATCTGAACGTGGAGGCTGTGCAGACAACATGGCGGCTCGATCCCGTAATGCAGCGCAATGTATCGATTCCCAAGCTGCAGGTTTTGCTATAGAAAGCACGGGCTGTCTCAAATCAAGCCCTTCTCTCAATATGTTGTGCACTAACCTGGGATTCTTCTAACGCTGCACAATGCACCTTAAACCCTTAAAATCATCATGAAATCAAAATCGAAGTTTTGTAGCGTTCAGTACAAGCCCGTGTCAGCCTTCAGTTTATCTGTAAGCTAGTGGGCTTCAAAACAATGACACGATTCGCATTTAGAAGATACATGCATTCAAAATTTACAGTCTCTCTCTACCACCAATACGGATCAACCATTTTGATGTGATGACATCATCCTGCACTTCGGCTCCTCGTCAGATTTTCTGTCCAATCAAATGCTCTCTAGAGTCTGAAGTGTCCCGCCTCCAACAGTTCTAAAGGTGTGTCCCAAATCGCATACTTGCGCACTATTCTACGCCATTTTGTAATATAGTGAGAGCAGTCTGTTCGGTCTGAGAAGAAGTGCACTTCAACATTTTTTTTTTTTTTTTTCCGGTTGAATAAGTGCATCATCCTGGTACTTGGACACTTCATGCGCTCAACGGTCACAGCTTTGCTTACGTAGTGGAAGAGGAGGCGGCGCTACCAGACGCCGGCTCGAATTTGCTCAGAATAAAAAAAAAAAAGTCATGCTGGGGCATAAACGGTAACATTGACAGAATACCCAGAGTCAATGTCTTCATTTTACTGTTTGTCAAAGCTAGCGGCGTCGCATTATGTGCTTTTTGACGTCATCTGTCATCGACTGGGAAACGGCTTATACTTCCGGTTAGAAAAAAAGGCTATACCGCCCTTCGAAAACTCAATAAAACAGACGGTAGAGGACATGGTGTAAGTACACAGTGTATAGCACGTCATTTGAGACACAGCTTAAGTTTCCTGGCTGTGAGGTAAGCTCAACACTACTGGCTATTTAAAAAGGTGGAGGAGCCACTCGATGTGTCCCGCCCTGACTTCCTGTTTCAGTGGAAAAATCACGTCGGCACATCGAATAACCCTACGTGTTTCAAGGCACTTCACGCGGAACAAAGTACCTTAAACCCCCAGGATGCACTGCACAGCTAATTAAGAAGCTACAAATGAGGACTTCAAACATTAGACATCTCAGTGCACGGCACTTCCACTACACTAAGGTTTTATAGCGCTTCTCACGCAAACGGCGGCACAGCTCGGCATCGAACGAGTTCCCAGGACTATCCGTGTCACGGCCAAGTGTGTGTATCGCATTCCTATCACATAACTCTACCTGAGAATGCAGGAGGATGTTGGTTTTCACTGCAACACACGATCATTACACTGCTTTAATGTTTAGTGAAAACGAGGAGCAAACTTTTACTTAATGGCTGCCCAGCTTAGTGACGACACGGAGGCGTTCGAGCGCAAATCTTTACCTGACGACGGAAAAATAAATCGCACACAAACAAGCAGTTGCCTCGATTGGTTTTTGTACACTATTTGTGAGTGCACTAGGTATGGCATTCAGGTGTATGATGTTCTAGTTGATGTACAGCAACGTGAACAGGAAGCCATTTGAGATTTCGGTAGAAGACGTGGAAAAACTTTTCCGTGGGTGAATGAATACAAAATAACATGGACCATTAAACTGCTGTTCAAAATGAGGAGGAAATAATAAACTGGACGCTAGCGAAGATTTCTGTGCTGTGTAGATAAGCAACTCCAGATAAGCCGGAGTACTTTAATCGGGATTAATCAGAAGTGAAGGTGTTGATCAGGCGATGGTCTGCGCTGTTCTCATCTTCACCCATTTACCCCACAGCTCGACTCACGTGCTACCTGGATAACCAGAATCGGCGTGGGTACTAAAGCACGGCACCGTTTGCTCGGTAGTGGAAACCGTGAGCTGGGCGGAGCGGAGGATAGACTGTTGAGCTGAGCCACGACGTCCAAGACGCTCTACTCTACACGACCGCTGTCCTCATGCTGCCTTCTAACTGGGGGGTTTGAAACTTGGGAGCACAAACAAACGCTGTCCGCACAGATGACTGCTCCTAAAACTCGTCTTTTCCACAAGTCCGGTCTGTGTGAGAAAGTTTGGACGTGCGTTTACTTACCTTGCTTCTGAAGCAGGTAGAAAAAAAAAAAGAAGTGATAAACGCATTCACTGCTAAGCATCCCGACCATTACATATAGATGACTAATCATCAGTGTTTTATTGAGTTTATCTGGGTTTTTAACTTCAGGGATGATGGATAATCTTTTCAAAATCAGGAGCATGAGTGGGGGAAAAAAATTCAGCACAAAGATACAGGTCTCCTGCAGTAAATTAAAAAGACACTAGCTGGACACGAATAAAATATTTCACACGTGATGTAGGGATTTTTTTAAAAACTGATCGGGATCGGCTTTATTGAGCACTAACCTAAGCCTGAGCTTTTGTTTTACGTAAGCCGTCATGGAGAGCGCAATCTGTGGTGGGACTACGCGGCTAAAACGCGTGCAGCGTGGAAATATTTGAAATCGGAAAACGAAAGTTGTGATGTGTGCAACGCGAGCATTTCACGAGGCGGCAGCAACGGTGGCTGCGGTCAATTCTACCGATTTGATACCGCACCTAAAAACTAAACACTCAACGGAATACAGCGGGCTCAGTCGGGTACACAGGCTAGAGGTGCATTCACACGTACAGCGACTCGCAGCGACAAAGTGACCGGAGACCGTTCATTTTCGATGAGCTGGCGACGTCCGGCGACGTGAACGATGGCAACCGTTGGCGATTAGATGTGGGCGTGTCCGGCGACTGAGAAAAGTTTAACTGTATGCAAATACTGAGCGACTTGGAGCGGCGATTGCCAATGGGAGTGAAGACAGTAGCCACCCCTGCTGACTAGCAGAAGCAGCGCCATTGCGGCAGTAGCCAATTAGCTTAGCTTAGAATCTTAGCCAAGCCGGACACTTCACCCAGGAAACACAGATGCCTCGTCCGAAGACCTGCGGACCGGCTCACCGGTCACCATCGAACATATAGTGAATGACACCCTGATGGTGACGCTCATTTACTGAGATAGGAGCTACACCGGGATTTTGCTCAGCTGAAACAAAAATTGATGAGAGCCACATAAAAAAATCTTATAACTATAAGGATAATAAAAATAATAACTATTAGGAACTTGGATTCCGGCCATTTTGTTTCTTAATGCATTGTAGAGCTATTCAACTGTCAAGCAGATACATGGGATTGATTTCAATAACTAAGTAAATATAAGTATTGGATCAGCATCAATTCTTCTAGGTATACTTGTACACCGTTTTTGAAGGAACTCGGCAGGTAGTTTGGCTTCTCTCTCTCTTCATGTAATCCCAGACAGACTCGATGATGTTGAGATCAGGGCTCTGTGGGAGCCATACCATCACTTCCAGGACTCCTTGTTCGTCTTTACGCTGAAGACGGTTCAACCTACATGTTGAATTGATGATCATTAGCACCTGTTTGGTATAACTGTTTAATCATACATCTGACTACATGCTTACGAAATCCCTGACATTGTGCAAGTGTACATAGAAGAATTGGTGCTGTTTTGAAGGCAAAGGATGGTCACACCCAACATTGATTTGATGTAGATTTTTCTATTTTTTTTTTTTTTTTTTTAAAGCATTCTTACTTTACAGCATTTTTCCACACCTGCCTCCACACATATGTATACACTTGTTCATTTCTTTTTGTCAGCACTAATGCACTTAAACAGTCCGTTCAGGATTCTGTGGAGTTTGCTCGATTCTGCTGTGTCTTTTTTCAAAATTTGCGATGCAATTTGGAGTTTTTTTTGTGCTTTTTTTTTGGTGGAAAACTACCTGAATTGGTGAAATTGCAATTGCAAAAAATTGTTTTGCACGTGGTTTGCAGTGATGTTTGTTGGTAAATTAGACCTTTTAGCTGTACACATGTTTGACGCAGGTGAATCGAAGAGGGCTTTGGCTGAACGTGCGTTGTGATGACGTCAAGGAAACGCCGCAATGTTCTCGCAATTTTTCGAAAGTACCGCAGGTTTAGGCCAAGACGCTCCTCAGAATATTGCGGCGTTTCCTTGATTTTGCGTTCATTTCTGCGATTGCAAAATCAAAATAGATTATTACATTATATTGGCTACCAAGTTTTATCCTCGTGAATTCGGTTCCTATGCAACCCAAACATTAGACAGGAGAGAACACTATCCAGCCATGACTCGGAGGCCAAATTCTGACTTGATCCTGTATAACGGTACACGCACACTTCACAGTGCGCAAGGCTCTCTACCTGTCCCCTGTGCCTTTTCTTGCCGGTTGAGCAACGCAACCTTTATCTTCATATCAGTGCGGTTTGGCGTTATACAGTATTGCACTGGAACTATAACTGCACTAACATTTTTGTGCACGACGTATACGCTTAGACAACAGCAACATCCATTTGTGCTCCCGAGACAAAGCCTGTCCCATACAGAAGGTGGCGCGAGGACTCCTGTCTTCTAACAGTCCCCGTTTCGGAAGAATTTACCGGAACATCAAAGTGCTTCTTCTTTCTGAGCCGCCAAAATCCCAAAATCCTGTTCACTGTGGGGAGTGTGGAAATGGCCAACAGACCTGCAACTAAGGAATACGACATATTTACAGATGTAAAATGATTAAGTGTGCACTTACCAGCCGTGTGCAAATGCCCCAACCGGCAGCCTAGAACGACAACTGGTGGAAGAGAGCAGAAATGAAGGGAGGAGAGAAAAGCGAAGGAGATTTCAGTGAACTGTGGTACAGTACTGAGGACGAATCATGATGTTGCAAAAGAACTAGTACAACTTAATTACAATTTTGAAAAAAAAAATTTTGGAACAGTAAACAAATAACCAAACATTATGAGACCTTAAAGCCAAAATATGTTTGGGTCTGAAGCTGGTTTTTTGTGGGTTTTTTTTGTTTTTTTACACCGGAGCTATGGGGCTAATGTAACCAAGTAAGATAAGTTTACAGCCTCAAGCTGGTCATTAGCCAAACTGCATGCCTAATTCGTCATTACCCCAAGATACTGTCTGGCTCACGACCATCATCTGTACATTCCATACAAGCGTCACGGCAGAATTAAGGCCGCATTCAAAAATACAAATATAAACGTCAATCAAAACTATTCTCCACAGTCCAAGCTTTAATAAGCTACACCTCCTGCCCGAGTCTGAGGCTTGTGTGGAGTGACACCAGACTCGTCTTCTGCCTTCAAGATGACTGCTACTATTGTGTCTAACCCTCAGACCTCCCTTTATCCTGGTTTTATCCGGGAGTGTGTTGTACAGCGTCGGAAACCATGCGAACAAGCCGTTTAACGGTCTTAAACCTGACGTACGCTCGCAGTGTATTATGGGTAACGCGGTTAGAAAAATCACACGGAAACGTAAAGTAACCGCAAGTCACGCGAAGCTTTTTAAGTGGCTGCAGCTCAGTTCTAAACAGTAACTGCGATGGTGCTTTACGATCTCTGTGGCACTGAAACTGAACCCCAGTGTATTTACGGTTTACCTGACAGAGATAAGGCATGGCAAAATTCTGATCTGTAAATCTTCAAGGTCTGCACATTCGATGTTTAGTCGGTGATTGTTTAAGAAAAAAAAAAAAAAAAAAAGACTGAACACGCAAACACATTATTCCAAACCATGTTGTTCAGCCTTAACGTGTCAGGTGTGTGATATAATAATTACTAAACACTGGTGTGGATGGCTAGAAAACAATAAGACTCTAGATTACTCATCAGAATAAAGGACCTAATTATAAAAGACTAGCAGAATCCACACCACAACTATAATAACGATATCAATGGAATCACTTTCAGAACGACCCCCCTTCCCCTCCCCCTCCCTCCCCTCCCCCAGCTGATGAATGATAAAAGCATTGACAGCCAATCAGAATCCGTCCTGCTTTAAAGAGCTCGCGCGTTTTAAAGTGGCAGACGACGTAACTGCAGCACGCGCTTAGAACGATCTCGTGCGTTGGTGTGGACACTAACATACAGCAGTTATCGTTATATGTTATCTTTATAGCTATCGTTCTTGGTGTGAACGGGCCTTAACCCTAAAAAAAATAAAACAACAATAATAATAATAATAATAATAAAAACCAAAACCAAAACCACTGAGGCGGTCATGAGTAAAGCACGTGCCAGTTAGAGAGAAATACAACCACATGCTAGGTCAACGCTCAAAATACAGTTATTGTAAATATCCCTCTGTGTTCCAGTTGAAAGGAGCGCGTCCAAAAAAAAAAAAAAGGGTAACACTCGGCTCCTGGAATAAAGTTTATAATGTCATATACGAGGGCAGTCGTCAGGTAAGATTGCTTATTGGAAATCAATTTTACAAGAGCTTGTCATTCAAAATGTCTCCCTCATTAAGGGCTGGTCCCATTATTCCACTCACTGGACTACAGTCCCGTGGCAGTTTAACACGTTTATAATATCATTTAAAAAAAAGGTTTAAACCTGTTATCGTGGTATGAAACAACACCGGCTAATGCAGCTGAGCAACAGAAAGGTAAGTGGTAGTGTCTGCACTGACCTGACTGAATCCGTTTTTAATTTAAAATCGTTTACGCTGTCTTCACTTCCGGGTTTCAACCCGGAAGTGCAGACACCGCTACACCGATTTTTATTAAAAACGATTCCCGTCCGATCAAAGCAACACACCATCCCCTATAGTTTCACTGGAGCTCCAGTTCCTGTGCATAATGTGTGTGTTTTGTTTATATGTTTGTTTGTTTGTTTTTCCAAAAGAGAAATATCATCCTAAATAAGTTAATAAACCTGTACGTTCAATTAAGCATTGTTTGTTGTTGACTTCAAACTTAAATGAACAATATCGAGCCGCTTGTAACTGCGTCTTATCCAAATGCGACATAATGATCAAGGCCATTTTAGGCCTGAACGATTATCGTCGCCTTTTGTTTATTTTAGCTCGTATGTAAATCGCTTGGCATGTCTAAACGCTGACCCGAGTGATTTCAACGATTAAAGTCGAGAACGTGTTAAATGGTTGTACAATCGTTATTTATCATGTTTTGTGGGCATAGTTTTTTTTTTTTTTTTTTTACTTACTCTTACACTGGCCCACTCTCTGGCGTATCAGGCTAGTTAGCATCCCGACAACACACGCGTGTCAGCAGAGTCATGATAAATAAACGGAGTACAGCTTCTCCCCGACGCACTTTATCACACGAAGGGAATATCTACGTTATTACGATTAAAGTTAAGACAGCAAAGTTAAGACAGAGATGCGTAGACAGCTAAGCTAAGCTGATAACTTCCCAGCTAATGTTCGCTAGAGCAAAATCAAAAACGGCAAAAATAAATACATAAATAAATAAAAAAAGTCTCGACAAACCTAAAGATGTTACCAGGCACACATTACACAGCGAACAACAGGACACGGTGAGCTGGTTTACATTACATATGCGCGTGACAGTATGTTTTATTTTAGCTAGCTCGATTAGCGTTAGTCGTTAGCTAGCTAGCTAGCTGCCTTTTTATACAGCAACAGAATCGCGCGAGCTAACCTACATTACTTGCTAATCTGTTCACTGATCTGCTGTAGAGTACACAACAATATCCTTCTGCTTATTTTTATTTATCTATTTATTTATTTTACCTGATACCGATTAACGGCGTATATCGTTTCACGGCGCCACTTTACCAGCTCGAGTTGTAAAATCAAGAGAAAACACACGTACCGTTGTTGAAGAGGCTGGCCTATGTGGTTGAAGCAGGCTAACCTAATATTAAACACACACTGGTGGAAGTGTATGCGTGTAAGAGCAGGGCTGTGTTCCAATACGCGTAATTGTACCCTACCAACGACGCCGAACTAGTGCGTAACGCGCGGTCCAGGCGCCGACGATTACGCGTTCTACCTAGAAGGCGACTGCGCATGTTCGAGCGCAGCCTCGGCTGCCTCGAACTATATGCTAAAGCTAACTACGGAAATAAACAGGCGTTAATGCGATGAGCTAGCAGTCTGGTTAGCTTCCACACGGTCGCCGCCGTCAATAACAAAATAACTCGACTCGTGCCAGAGTAGGCAACTAATAAGTGTCACTAATGTGAACACCGCACACTTTGTGTGGATTCAGTGTTACCAGTCTTTAAGTCATTTATTTCGGCAGCCCATCAAACTGAAGTAACAATTTAAAAATAACATCACGTAGCGTTAAACGTGACCTTATTATCATATTGCCTGCTGGCTAACTGCTGACTACACAGACATAACAAGCTTTACTGGCGAACCAAATGTTACTTACGTGCGAGGTGTGTTTTACTTTTGGGGGAAATAATTTATAATTCACCTCGATAATCTAACCGACGTTGTCAAGAAACGAATCAAGTGGTGTATTGTGTGTCTACCAGCAACAGAAAGCGATATGGCCTCTGAACCTTCATTGCATCACAGGCACACAGAAATAAAAAGCAGGAACATGATTTCGACAGATGACAACTGGAAACCGTGTTTTGTCCGTGAAAAGATCGCTGTTTTTCTTTCGTTAGCACACATATCGCGAAACTTTCAGCCGCACAAACTCGTTATTTACTAAAGACGCTGGTAAACAGTGTTATTACCTATGTTGTTTTTTTTTTTTTTTTTTGCAGTGTTGTATAGTTGCTGTTACAGACAGTTGCAGCAGCTCCACTAAGATTACTGTGGGCTAAAACTCAAATAACACCCTGATATCTATATAAGCTCACTACATAGGGTGCGAAATAACGGCTTCCACAACTACGTAGGACGCTGTATGTAGAACGGGTAGTGTTTTTTGAGACAAGGCCCTTCTCACTCTCGGATCAGCCTCGCACGATTGAAACGACGCATGCGCGCGATTTTCACGCAAGCGTTGTAAGCGAGACAGTGACGTCACTTCAACAGCTGAGCGACCTGCGTTCCGTTTCGAAACGGTCCCGTGTGACAGTGAATTTAAAACAAAACAGATTCTACGTGCCCGAAAAGTTAAAGCGGTTCTGTATTATAAGTGTAAAAATGACACATACACTCATACATTTGACTTTTATTAGCCGTGTTTTACCATAAAATATCGTCAGTATACGTGTAATGTTCCCTTTGACTACATACTTATATACGTTTAAAAATTTGTTCTTTGTGACGCGATTAGTAACTAATTATTTACTGGTAACGTTCAGAATGACCCAGCGCACACCTTATGTACAAGAATAACGATAAATAAAGAACTTCCGATAGCAATCAGTTAAATCGGTGGCGCTTGTTGTCATGGTAACCACTGGCCAGTAGCATCCAAAATGGCGTCCCTGCTGCCTGAGTTACTGTTTGAGACCAGTGGTCAGGCGCCTTCTCCCTCTAAAGGTTTCTTTCACCTCGCTGTAACAAAAACAGAGATATCATAATTTACATTAGGTAAAGGAAGAGGTGGTAAAAGTCCAGTATAGTACACAAAGTTTCCAGTGAAACAGAACGTCCTTAGTAGGCGTTCGTCCGTCGTGTGTGTGTGTGTGTGTGTGTGTGTGTGTGTGTGTGTGTGTACACCTGCTGTAAGCAACTATACTCTTTTGCTTGAAAACATCATTGTCATATGACTAACACTACGTAGTTTTATAATGAATCAACTGGAATAAAATATCATGTAAATAAACAGTATTTACCATTAGCTAGACTTTTGCTTGCTGCCTAGCTGATTACGTTAGCTACTGGAATCAATGGTAATCTAACCTGGCATTAGCAAAGAAAACAGGCTAACTTAGATAAACATAGCCAGGTAATGTTAAAAAGAAAAAAAATTAGCGAACCTTAACTCAACATGCTTTTTCAAATTAGATGGAGTTCAGGCAAAGGATACACCTCACTTTATACGAGTGGCTGGTGGTTCTGTTGTTCATAAAGTTGAATAATAAACATAAAGTTGAATAATACATATAACTCAAACATAACATAAAACACACGTGTTTCTCTCGTAATGAAATACAGTTACTCAAGTATTTTCCACCCCTGAAAGAAACTACCACTGCAGCTTCTTTTGAGCAATCCTAGCATCTTTAACAGGAGCTGATATCGCACATAGTAACCAGGCTGAATCTGGCTGACAAACACAATAATGTCTGCCATATATTGAGGTGACAGGATAGTTATCAATAAATCAAGTTTCATGCCAGTTTCTAAGTTTATTGTAAAGTGTATGAGGAGGGTGGATGTACCCTGAGTGGCCTGTTCCTTCACATGGAGGAATAGGGGCCTTTAGCTATCAGGGGACCATTTAAAAGGGGGATGGAGTGTAGAATTTGAATTGGAATCAAAGGCAAACCGCAAAAATAATGTGTTCTGTTGGGAACCTGGAAAAGGCAGATCCACCAATGTCAACTAGTTCTGTGGTATCATGCTATCAAACCTTAATCTGATAACCTTCATGTGATGGCATGTGAGGGAGAGAGTTAGCTAGTGGGTGGGTAGACCAAATTGGGGAGAAAATCATGCCTCTGTCCCAGAGGGAACAAATTTCTTGGATCAGAGAGACAATCTTGTTGGGGTTTAATATTGACAAGGGTGTGAGAACTGTGAACATTGGGGGATGAGAGTGGAACTGGAGTTTGAATCCCTGTGGTATCATCTTCAGGACTCACTGATCTGATATAGACACTGCTCAGTGAGTTATGCCATTCCACTGCCAGCCCCACCTCTTCATGGGTATACTCCGCTGGACCCTTTAGTGGTGGCGGGGTGCTTAGGCACCTATTAGGGGCCTGAGGTACTAGGGATCATGTGAGGTCGACTGAAATTTTGGGACCTAAAAGTGATCTGTTTGGCCATGCTGGGTTTGTGATTCCTAAACCTGAGTTCTCCTGTACTCTATACTGATTTACTCTCTCTCTCTCTCTCTCTGTGTGTGTGTGTGTGTGTGTGTGTGTGTGTGTGTGTGTGTGTGTGTGTGTGTGTGTGTGTGTGTGTGTGTGTGTGTGTGTGTGTGTGCTGGTAATATGGACATGGTGGACGATTTCTCTGCGTGTCAAGTTGCAAGGCATGTTGCCCGGAGAAATGAAACGGAGTCATAAGGAGTTTCTAAATGATGACAGACTACAGCGTAAGATTCTGAAAAACAGTCAGACAGACAGATAGATAGGACAGATAGGGCCGGTGTGGGTGCAGGTTTTCATTCCAATCAAGCGGGAGCCACTCCTGATTGCACCTGTTTAATCAGTTGACCTTGGCTTTCAGTAGATTCAGATGTGGCTTCCGCTTGGTTGGAATGAAAACCTGCACCCACACTGGCCCTTTCCAGATTATACACCCCTGATGTAGATGAAACATCTTTATCGACCATTATAAAACCTTTAGAAATCATGATATCTTTTATACCACATTTATATTTTGAGGAGCAAAAATGTACCTTTATGGTAGACAGCTAGTGTGTGTGTGTGTGTGTGTGTGTGTGTGTGTGTGTGTGTGTGTGTGTGTGTGTGTGTGTGTGTGTGTGTGTGTGCGCATTTAGAACAAGTTGGTGTGGGGTCAGAGTTCCTGGAGTACACACTTGGCCTCTGTGAAGGGAGGTTTGATTATCTGGAGCGTTTGCCTGATAAGCTGCTGCTGCATATTCTTTCCTATATGAGCTACCAGGACATTTGCCACCTCAGCCAGACCTCACATCGTTTCAGGAAGGTCAGAGCACCCAAACAATAGGGTTCTGCTTAGTGTTCCTTTTTGGCTATTTTAAGGTTTCATCCAAAATATTAGGGTTCACCTTAGTGATCTTAATAGAACATTAAGGGCCTTTCCCAAACATTATAATTTATGTCTATATAGTGTTAGATTTCAAGGCTTCATCCAAAACTCCAAAATTCATGTTTATGTTTCCCAACAGGCATGCCAGCCATTTTAAGGCTAAATTTATGTCTTCTTAGTGGTCTACTGCAACATTAACTATTTTAAAGTTACATCCCAAATGTTAGAACCAAAAGTTTTACATTTTTATCCCAAGCTGCAGAATTCATGTCTAGTTAGTATCTAGTTTATGTCCATCCTAAATGCCTCTACACATCCAAAGTTGCTTTATTATTAGCTTAAGACAAGGATGTGAGTGGCAGTAAAGTTTGTATGTGTGTGTCCAGCTGTGTGACTCTAAAGAATTATGGGAGCAGGCAATGCGACATTGCGGTAATATCACACCCGAAACAGAGATGCTGGCAAACAAGTTCGGCTGGAGGAAGATTTACATCGCTTTCTATCATAATAAAGCCCAACATGGTAGCGAGACAGACATGGACATGGGTGAAGATGAGGACAAAGATGAACCACATGAATCTCTTTAAACATGGCTCCTAGAAGCATTATTTAATCTCTGTGATAATTTATTGTTCTTATGTTTGCAGTGTTATCATTAATAAACTTTCCTGACATGCTTGTTCCCCAACTGTGTGTTTGTCAGATGTCGAACATAATGTAATTAGAGATGACTGATTGTAATTATCTAATAGTTTTATCTAAAAGTTGCTTACATACATTTCAGAAAGCAGTGTCTCTGCTCCCAAGCATTCTAGCATAGTTCTCAAAACTATACACACATTTATGTAAACCTTTATTTATATATATATATATATATATATATATATATATATATATATATATATATATATATATATATATATATATATATATATAGTATATACTGTATGTGATCAAAATAAAACTAGCAAACTAGTATCAAAACCATGATGTCACAGTTTCTCTTTAATGAGACCAGAAAACACAAATCCAAATTGCCAGGCAGAATCAGAATCAATAAGCAGGCTAAGGTCAAGCGATCTACAAACAGGACAAACTGGGCAAAGACTAATAACAAAGATCAAAGAACAAGGCCAAACAAGGTCAAACCAGATAAATAGACACAGGAAACAGGCTTGGTAATGTTGGGTGCAGAGACAAAACTGAGTGGACTTTACAAGGTGTTGGTGAGTGAAAGTCTCTTTTAAAAAATGTGTGTGTGTGTGTGTGTGTGAGAGAGAGAGAGAGAGAGAGATTAGGAAAAGGTGTGCATCATCAAAAATCTGGTGATTATGAACATGGCAGGGCGTATGAGTTCTGGAGAGTGTAGTCTTTTAAGGCCATGTTTGTAGGCTGCGGTGTGTATTGGGAAGTGGAGTTTGTTGACTAGGTTGTACCTCGGGCTGAGGTTTTTGCAGGCGTGGGGTTGTCGCAAGTTTCTGGTAGCGAGCCAGACTCAGTCTCCCAGTTGTTAGTGGGGGTTCTTGATGCTGGTCTGTACTCACCTTGTAGGTTTGGGTGGCCTGCTCGAGACATTGGTGCGTGTTTGGCCAGAACAGCTTGCTCCTCCAAAAGCAGTCGTCCATGGACAGTGAGTCGGTGGGGCTCATGTTTTAGGGGAAAAACAGGGGCTGGTACCCAAGCACACATTGAAAAGGGGTGAGTTGTGTGGCTGAGTGGTGTAGTGAGTTTTGGGCACACTCCACCCACAGCAGGAACTGGGCCCAATCCTCCTGGTTGGCTGTGCAGAACATGAGGACAAACCGGTTAATCTCCTGGTCTGATCACTCTACCTGGCTGTTACCTTGTGGGTGGTACCCTGAGGTCAGGCTTATGATCATTCCACGTTTCTCCATGAAGCTGGCCCACATGAGAGAGGTGAACTGAGGGCCCTGGTCACTTACTATGTCCTCCAGGAGCCTGATGTACTGGAATACGTGGCTGAATAGGAGTTCCACCCTAGCAGAGGGGAGGTTAGGGAACAGAATCAGGCATAGGTTGATGACTACTAGGATGGCAGTATTTAATCGATCCACAGGTGTGACCAGGGCTGTTGGGGTGTGGGCAGTGGTAGGAGCTTGCCTGCTGTCAGGGCTTGGGGTACCTTTGCTTGGGCACAGGAAGACACGGTACAGTGCAAGTCTGTGAACATGTGCAGGCACCAATACTTGTCCCGCAGTAGGTGATAGGTGCGCTGGGTGCCAGGGTGGCCAGTCACTACATAGGTGTGAGCCCAGGTGATGAGTTCTCAGCTGGTCAGGGACAAAAAGCTTGTTCAGAGGGCATGAATCTGGGGAATGTGCTGACAGGGGGTGCGTGATATGGTCCAATCCAGTTCCCAGGCAATAGTGCCCACAAAGCAGGAGGGGGAAAGGATGAGTTCCTCCCTGCTTTCTCAGGGGTCAACTGCCTGGATGCAGGACAGTGTGTCCTCCTTGGTATTTTTGGACCCCTGTCTCACAGGCATCTACCTCCACAACGAAAGGCCTCAAAGGATCAGGGTGCTTGACGATGGGAGCTGTGGTGAAAGCAGTTTTGAGCTGTTTTGACTATTCCATGCCAGGCACTTGGGACTCCTTCAGAGCAGTGACATTAAGGGAGGAGAGATGGAGCTGAAGCCCCAGATGAAGTGCCAATAAAAGTTAGTGATAAGTTTAATGTGAACACTCTGTTTAATATGAACACTCTTCTCTCCTTGTCCCCTTGTTAACACTTTTCCTCCTTTCCTCCTTTGTGAACACCTTTTCCCCTTTGTTCCTGTGTTAACACCTTTTCCTCTTTGTTCCTCTGTAACTCTTCCCAACCAGGTACAGATAGATAAAGCCCCTCATCATTTGCGTTTTCCTCTGTCTCCCTGAATACCATTTGCGTGTATTTACATACCTTCCCAAATAACATCTGCTCGTATTCCATGACTTCCTAAAAAAACATATATGGTGTTGTTCCTGTCTTACATTGATAAATTTCCTGTTTCATGCAAATGTGCACTTCCAGCTAGCCAATCAATAGTTAACCCATTGTCTCTGCTGTGTGCCAAGCATGATATATACTATGCCTTTCTTTGAATAAATGAGAGATCTTGCCATTTGAATTCTGTGTGTCTGTGCATCATTTGGCAACTCTCCCAAGAGCTTGGTATGGGAAGCGTGTAGTGGGCGAGGGCGCCGTCTTTTTGTGTATGTCCGCTTTCTCTCTTTTTAAGAATCACAACCCGAGGTTCATCAATCGTAACAGTTTTCTGGGGGCTCGTTCTGGGATATCAATTAAGATCCTAACAGTTAGCAAATCCAAACAAGTACTGTAGGTCCTTGATCGTCTGTGGCATGGGCAAGTTGATGGCGGCAGCCACCTTGGACTGGTCCATGGACACTCCATACACTTTGATGATGTAGCCCAAGAATGACAAGGTGCACTGGTGGATCTCGCACTTCTCCAACTTCATGTACAACTGGTGCTGCAGGTGATGCTGGAGGACCTTGCAGATGTGGTGGACATGACTGTTGAAGGAGGGGGAGTAGATCAAGATGTCATTGATGTAGGCGATGATGTACATCCCCAGCATGTCCCTCAAGACATCATTAATCAGGGAGTAGAACAATGAGGGGACAAAAGAGAACCCATATGGCATCATGCAGTAATCATAGTGGCCAGAGGTGGTGCTAAAGGCTGTTTTCCATTCGTCCCCCTCTCTGATACGCAACAGGATGTATGCACTGCAGAGCTGTAGCTTGGTAAAGATCCAGGTGGACCTTAGCTGTTCTAGAGCTGTGGGATCTAAGGGCAGAGGATACCGGTACTTGACTGTGCATTGATTAAGCGCCCGATGGTCAATACAGGGTTTGAGGCCGCCCATATTTTCTTCACAAAGAAGAATCCAGCTGAGGTGGGAGAAGTGGATGGCCTGATGTAACCCTGCTGGAGCACCTCCTGGATGAACTCCTCCATTGCCTGCTGCTCAGCCATGGACAGGGGATAGACTTGGGTGAGGCTCCAGGTAGTAGCTCAATGACACAATCATAGGGACAATGTGGGAGCAGCCCACTGGTGTTGGCTTTGCCGAAAATCTCCCTCAGGTCCTGGTATTTGGGGGAATCATGAGGGGAGCGTGGGGCTTTCCACAGAGGTGGAGGACCAGCGAGTGAGCTGCTTGTCTTACCAGCAGATTTGGGGGTTATCTGCAGGAACGCCAGGATCACAGGATGTTTGGACAAGACTGTGACCAGCAGTGCAATGTGTTCCTGGTGGGGCGTACTATTCAAAAGGGGAGGGGCTGCCCTGATGGGTCCCCCATGGGTCTCCCATTGATGGCCTGGACTCTCAGTGGGTGCAGTAGAGGCTGAGTGGGGATGTTGAGGCAGTTCACCATTTCCTGATCAACAAAGTTCCCCACCGACCACTAGTCCGTCAACACACCCGAGTGTTGTACTACAGTTGGCATTGTAATGGATTGATGAGAAAAAGACTGGGATGGACTTACCATTTGTGAGTGGGGGGTGGGGCTCCCACTCATGACTGGACCAGTCTGGGTGTGGAGGGAGCACTGCCCAATAAGGTGGTCTGCCTGGCCACAGAAGAAGCACGGAACACCCCAGCTGCTTGGGCTCCATGGGAGCGATGGTACTTGGAAGACCGCCCTCTCCCAAAGGCAGACGGCAGTTGGGCAGCAAGTGGTCAAGTCGGATGTTGAGGTCGATGAGGGAAACTCAGTAAAAAGCGGCCTTCAGAGCTGTGTTTTTCCAGCCATTGCCTGCCACGATCATGCAGATCTCGATAGTGTAGTCGGCCACTCGGTGGGAGCCTTGGGTGATGGTCAGGAGCTGCTCAGCTTCTCAAATGAGAAGAAAAAGGAAAAAAAAAAAAAGGAAAAGAAAAGGAGAGAGAGACAGCTGGAAAGATATGATGACATTAACAAGTGCTCCTTTAACAGATTTTACCTCTGAAAACTTTTCCAGCATGGGCATCAGCGAGCTGGTAGCAGACACCGGTGTGCAGGGTAGCATGGTTGAGGTGAGGGCTTGTGACAGGAGATTTATCTTGGCGTTGGTGTCTGCCAAATGTCGCCACTGCTCTCCCATCAGCTGCCTGTGAGCTGTGATGAGTTGCCACCAGTCCGGGTTTCCTGCTGCATCCATGCTATCAGCGATGTATTCTGTCATGTAAAGAGGCTGAGACGGATGCAAATGCAGTACAGTTTCTCTTTAATGAGACCATAATACACAAATCCAAATTAGCAGGCAGAATCAGAATCAATAAGCAGGTTAAGGTCAGGAGATCTACAAACAGGACAAACTGGGCAAAGACTAATAACAAAGAATCAAAGTATGAGACAAGGTCAAACCAGATAAACAGACACAGGAAACAAGCTTTGTAATGTCAGGTGCAGAGATAAAACTGAGCGTATACTTCACAAGGTGTTGAGTGAAAGTCTCTTTTAAAGAGTCTCTGTGTGTGTGTGTGTGTGTGTGTGTGTGTGTGTGTGTGTGTGTGTGTGTGTGTGTGTGTGTGTGTGTGTGTGTGTGAGATTGGGAACAGACATGCTTCATCAAAAGTCCAGTGACTGTGAACATGTGTGAGTTCTGGGGAGTGTAGTCTGGGGCAACCATGTTTGTAGGCCGCGGTGTGTGTTGTGTGAAGTGGAGTTTTTTGGGTTGGGTTGACCTGAAACATGAACTGTCTCCTCCAAATAAAATATTTTTAAAAAATCAAAATAGGCCTACATTCAAAATACCACACACGTGTCATATGCACTGGTAACACTTGTATACAGCAGCTAAAGAAAATTGTAAATAAACAAAGAAAGCAAATGTCAGATAAAATAGATTGATATACTGCATGTACAGTATAATAATAAGTGCTGTAAATGTAAACATAACATACAAATTAGTAGCAACATACTAATATGCATATTACTAATTAGCAACATACTAATAACATTCTACCTGAATATAACAAATTTCTCATCCAAAAGGCAATGACAAAACGATTCACTACTAAAAAAAAAAAAATCCCTAACTTCTGCCATCGATGTGACGTAATCGCTATCGCTTACTACATTTGTAGCTACACCGCCATCGTGTGGTGAATTGCGGCGCTGCTGTTGTACAGCCAATGACCAACAGAGGGCGCGTTTATAACACTCTCTCTCTCTCTCTCTCTCTCTCTCTCTCTCACACACACACACACACAGTCCTGGATGACGGGGAGGAACGTCATGTACGGAAAAGTAGGTGTCATTAAATTCTTCTACTGCGCGCGCAAAAAAAAAAATAAATAAATAAACAAAATAGTGACGCAGAGTACACAGAGTGTTTGCATATAGCGCTACATATAAAGGTACACCGCTGTGCTTAGGGAAAGCGTCAGCTGACATGAGGCATTACTGTGTTGTTATGTAATGTCCAGGTCAGGGATCTGACATGAGAGAGAGAGAGACAGAGAGAGAGAGAGAGAGAGAGAAGGCCTGACAGTGACGTATATTAATAGATATAAACAGAGAAGGTGACAGAAAGTCAGTCAGAAAGCACGTAAGAATAAATAACGACATAATGGAGGATTTGTTTTCACCTTCTCCCTCTCTCTCTCTCTCTCTCTCTCATTCAACAGAGGAATGACGCAGTAGTTTGAGGCCAGAGGAAGGGCTGCTGCCCTGGGAGAAGAGTGCACCACAACACACACACACACACACACACACACACACACTCACAGAGTGACTGACAGTGCTACTGGATTCAGGCTCATGACTTAGGAGGAAAAGAAGAATCAGGTATGAGAATCAAGATTCTCAGTTTCTCTCTTTGGGAATATTAAAAATAGCCCGTGTGTGAGAAAGAAAGAGAGACAGACAGGCAGACAGACAGACAGGCAGACAGACAGGCAGGCAGGAAGACAGACAGGCAGGCAGGAAGACAGACAGAGTGTGTGTTTTGAGTTGACTGTAGGAATACAGAGCTGGTCAGGTGACACTGAGTGACTGTATGTGTGTATACGTGTGTAAGAGCTCTTTTTCCAAATGTCCTCATGGAGGATGGTATAGGAGAATGGTCCTTCATTATGTAGCAAAGGCCTATTTCCTTGCATTCATCTAGCTTTATTGGTTTCTATTCTATTTATTTATTTATTTGTTTATTTTTACATCCCCAGCAGGCGGCACTGCGCACTGACTTGCACACTCCGTGTTTAGTGAAGAAGAAGAAGCAGACAAGAGACGATCACGATCGGGACGACTGCACTGCAGGTCGGTACAGAATTACTAACCCTACTCTGGCTCGCTGTGACACTTCACACACACTTCACTAACTCTTATACACGCCTGTGTATTCCTGCATTGCGTCATGGCTTTGGTCTTTCAGTAAACACCGAGGTGTGTTTTTCGATGTTTTTGATGTGCCGCAGCATTTCTGTTGCATTACTGTGAATCAGACAAACTCTTCTAGGTTTTTTTGTTTTGTTTTGTTTGTTTTGTTTTTTCAGAGCCGACCGATCCTGTCACCTGCTGTGTTTCATTCCCGTTTTTCCCTTTACTACTTGGCTGCCCTCCATCACAAGGGCCTATCTGTTACTTTGTCAGCTTGAGTGAAGTGCATTAGATGCGGGCTGGAAGAGCTCAACTTACCCAGAAGGCATTGCTGCAATTTAACACAGTGTCCTTTGAAAAACAGTGGAAGAATGCAGTAAAAAAAATATATGTACATATACATACATTATATATATATATATATATATATAAACAAATAACTAAGATGATCGGCGGTCTCAAATCAAGTCCGTGTTCCATAGAATAGAGAGTGGCTATAAATGGAAGACTGTAAAAGGACTAGGCTGCATTCCAGTACTGCTTTTAACATTTTTCCTTGTCCAGTTGCCCTACTTTTCTTTCCCCTTTGGCAGTCATCCATCTTGAGAGCTGTTACGTTACTTCTTTGAACTGAAGTGTGTTACATGATTATTAGATGAGCAAACTCAGGAGCACAGCTTACTCATAAAAATTGCTGAGTTTTAACCTGTTATATAAAAAGGTTAAAGCTTTTGTGCCATAAGTAGTGTTGTTTTTTATTTTATTTAATCAAGCATTCACCAGTAGCACAACTTACCCAGATTGCATTGCTGCACATATATATAACGCTGTGTATGAACAAAAAAATATATACTTTATATATAACCCCCCCCCCCCCCCCCTCTCCTCTCCCCCCCCCCCCCCCCTTCTGAGTCCTCCATTTGTACATGACAGCTAATGGATAACTGCGCTACTGAATACTGCTGGGAGGTCAGGACGCTGGGTAGAGATAGCAAGCCAGCACTCCGATCTAGACACCATATATAATCATTCAAAGGAAAAAACTACACAAATACAAATCTCCAAGGAAATCACCTAAACAGCTCCAGGGTCCCTGGTACAACCCAAAGATCGCTGATTGTCTGTGAACATGTTCGCCTAATGTCTGTATGGGTTTCCTCTGGGTTCTCCGGTTTTCTCCGGCCTTCCAAAAACATGTCAGTAGATGGACTGGCTATGCTAAATTGCGCTTATGATGGACATCCCATCCACGTACTATTCTTTCCTCAATCCCAGCGTTCCTGGAATAAGCTCTGGATCCATAACTATAACCGTGACCAGGATAAAGCAGTTACTGAAGAGCAATCAGTGAAAAATTGGATACCCAAACCCGATGCCTAACACAAAAGTGAGTGTGCAAGCCCATTTGTTTTCGTAAGTCTGTTAGGAAATCGCATCAGCTGTTGAACGGTACAGCTCCAGTGCAAACCGGTGTTACGTAGATTAAATGCGCTTCAGCGAGGGCACTTTGACAACAGAATCGGAGCATAGCCCAGGGTCGTTTGACACTGAATAGGCTGCACTCCTGTCTCACCAGGATGGGTGAGTTAGTGTTAACGTGGTAATGCTGCTCATGTTGAGACAGGAAGTGAGTGATGATGTGGCAGCGCACCACCTACGCACCACACGGTGACTCAGAGAGAAAATAACACTGCGGTTTGTTCACGCTCCTGTAGTGTGCACTACTTGGCGGTGTTGTGTTCTGTAGCTTCAGGCCATCTCGTTAGATCATCTCTTCATCTCTGTGCTGATCAGTATACACATTTGGATGAAAACGGGACCCATCCTATGCCTGGGGCTCGTCTTGACGGCAGGTGTGTGCGCACAGGTGGGAATGGAAATAAGATATGAAGGCAATGAGACACCACTGACAGCATCACCTTGCTGCACATTTACAAGCACCATGCATTTTTTTTTAAATGATTGCGTATGATTGTTTCTTCCGGCTGTAAATGAGCTGAACATTGAAAGACTGGATTTTTAAAACCCTATACTATACTATACTAAACTATACTATACTATACTATACTATACTATACATTCTAGAACCGTGCAGCTCAGAAATAAAGCTCTCTGCACTGATGGGTCGGTATTAGTGTATTACATATTGCACACAGAGCACTTAATGTGTCATGGGAAAGTCATATTTACATGCGTTCCATTTTTAGGAATAATTTAGACATTTGTATAAAAGAAGCAGGAAAGTTCCTACCGGAAAGCACATAACTGAAGTTAATTTTTTGAATCTCATCCAGTAGCATGCTTAATCACCACATCCCTTTCTTTCACTCTCGGTTTTAACAGAGAGAAAAATTGCTGTAGTATAAGAGGAATAAAAGGCTTCAGACTTGAAAAATAATCAACTCTGTGGTGTTAACGGCCATCTGCATCACACCACGCCTTCAGTTGTTCTCCTATAACTGCACACCTCATCATGTTTTACTCCTTACATACAACATTGGGTTCTCACAAACCATTGTGATATAAAATATTGCTATGTGCGGTGCAGGCCGTGCATCGTCGACCTGCCGGGGATAATCATTCTGTAAGATCATAAACAGCACATAACCTACAGTATAAACTAGTTACTTAATGTTAGACAGCTAGTCTATAAGCTCTGGTTGAAGGGAAAAGGGTCGCTCCATGTAATCTCTCAGCAGGCTGAATGTAGGGGCTTCAGCACCCACTCCACACTGAAGATAAATCGACTGACTATCATGCATCAGTTATCAACTTCCCACAAAATTATCGCACGAAAGAAAAATGCTATAATTCCATCATTCTTGAATTCGTCTTCAACGAATCTTTAACTCTCTCACTCTCATTTGCTTCGTTTACACTCACACACTTACTCTCTTTCCTGATTGGCTGCCGCCTCCAGCCACTCACTGTGTAGACGGACTTCTTTCGTGCCTGATGTTGGGCCGTGATAAGGTTTGATTTATTTCGGCTGGTGTAATGGCATACCGGATACGTACAAATATCTGACATTTATCTCAGGAGATAAGACTAAAGCCTGAAGTCAATAATTCGTATGATCACATACTCATTTTCCATCATAGATTTATAATCCTTTGATCAAGTGACACTTATGTTCTTTTTCCATAAATAGAATAGGTTATGAATGTAGAGATCGGTAGGAGGTTTTGTTGTTGTTTTTGAAATAAAATGAAGGATAATGCTGTTAGGACATCGAACATATTATGATATAAAGATAGCTATACAGTACCGTGCAAATGTTTTAGGCACCCTATTTTTTTAGTACAAACTTTGTTATAGATATTTTATTTTATGACGTCTACACGATCAAGTCGGTACAAAAACATTTCAGATTCCCAAACATTAGTTTTCTAGCACAAAAATAAATGTTACAGAAAAATGTTTTTATGTCCTTAAAGAAAGCAGCATATTACGTAAGAGACACTTTTCAGACAGTAAACACAATGAAGGCTGCTGGGTTTTGCTGCAAAAATAAGAAGCGAGTGCGAAAGTCAAAGTGTCCAGAAGAACTGTGTCTGGTTCTGCAAGATGCTCAATAAAACTTACCAGCTCATTTCCTTATAAAACTGCACAAATTGTACCGGATACTACTATTTTTATTATTATTAATTTTTTTATTTTTGTCACACCAAATATTGACTTTGTTTCATTTACTACTGTTTACTGCTCTTTACTGTATTTTTATTTATTTATTTTTTAATGTAGAAACATTTAATTTCATTATTTTGAAGGCATCTTTGCTCTACAGCATTTCTTTGCATGTGCCTAAGACTTCTGCACAGCACTGTATGCTTCGTGGTCACATTAATGATTCAGTCCGTACAGGATTTCATGGAGATTTTTTTAGTGATTGGAGTGGCCAAAAATATTTGATTTTGCTGCGGCTTTTTCAAAACGAAACCTTTTGGTCAGTCCCTCCGCGATTTAGCGATTTCGCAATCGCAGAAATGAACGCGAACTCTGCGAGATTCGGAGGAGCTTGCAATTTTTTCAAAATTACCGCAGATTTTGCGCGGATCCGGGCCGAGACGCGCCGTCTGACGTCGTCTCGACCCGCATTCAGCCAAAGCCCCCTTCGATTCACGTGCGTGTACACGAGTACAGCTAAAAGGTCTCGTTTACCAACAAACATCACTGAGAAAGTTCGCCAATTCAGGTTTGGCCAATTCAAGTAGTTTTCCCGCAACAATCACAAAAAAAAAAAAAAAAACCTCTGCGGAATCCTGTTTTAGCTGTACTCACGTTCGACGCACGTGAATCGAAGAGGGCTTTGGCTGAATGCGCGTTGCGATGACGTCACATCACACGTCTTGGTCCAAATCTGAGGAAAATCTGCGGTAATTTCGATCGAAAAATTGCAAGGCCCCCCACCCCCCGAATATTGTTGAGTTTGCTTGATTTCGCGTGAGTTTCTGCGATCGCAAAATCGCGAAATCCTGGAGGGACTTATCATTTGTGTAAATTAAATCATTAAATCAATAAAATAGTAGTTGCTTTTAAGCAATCTGTGTGTTGGAGTCTGTATGGAATTTTAAACTGCAGTTTTCTCCCTTTTCACTTTTAGGGGTAAGCAAGGCTTAAATGCTAGAACTAGAACGTTTTGTATAAAAGAAAACATTCATATTGTACCACGTGAAGGTTTTTCCCAGGCTGCCGCATATATCTAGTGAAACTGACGTTATATCGTAGCATACACGTCTGACCACGTCAGCTTCTATATGCACATGCACATGCAAGCTCATGGCTTTATTTACATTCACTTTAGAACACTGATCAGTGTATCTCCTTGGAGAAGACTCGGAACCACAGAAAACGCCCAATTATAATAAAAATGCCTCTCTTTCACTCGCTCTCATCCATATTTTTCTGCCTGTCCTCACACAGTGCACCCATTTAATCCTTTCGTTTTGTAACATCCGTCTGTTCCGCTTCTCTCCCTTTTTTTTTTCTATTTCCCATCTCTTACTCCCTCCTCCTGCCATCCATCATCTTCCCTTGTGTTTCCGTGCCCTCATTCATTCTTCACTCATGTTTTTCACGCACCGTTCCTTCTGTGCCCTCATTCTCTCCCCCCATCTCTCTCTCTCTCTCTCTCTCTCTCTCTCTCTCTCTCTCTCTCTCTCTGATCTCACTGCATTGATCAGGCTGCAGCTTAGCTGCATTAAAATATGCATTAAAAAGGGCTGCAGTAGTGAGATGAATCTGTCTATCCTGCGTGTGAGATAGACACCACTCATGCGCGTGCGCGTGTATGCGTGTGTGTGTGTGTGTGTGTGTGTGTGTCTGTATGCAAATGTATAGACACTGTTTTTTTCCCTAATCTCCTAGCCACCGCCACTGCTGCTAACCCGAGATCGTTTTTTTTTTTTTTTTCCCTCTGACATCACCATCATAGGGTTCTGCTTCTACCTCTTTCTCTTTTTTGGGTCACTCTGCCTTTCAGCTTTCCTGTTTCCAGTCTTTCTTTCCTTCCTTCCTCCACCGCTACAGAGCAGTCATTCCTCCTATACTATCATCCACCCTTTCATCCTTTTCCCTTTTTCGCAGCGTGCATCTGTTCTGCTCTGCCTTTTTCTTCTCCCTCTCTCTCCCTCTCTCTCGCCGTCCATCATCTTCCCTGGTGTTTCAGCAGTGTTTCTGACGTTAGCACCGTACCATTCCGCATCCCTCTCTCTCTCTCTCTCTCTCTCTCTCTCTTCGTCTCTCTGTCTCTCGCTCCCAACCGTTTTCCAGCCATGTTGATTAAAGTTGCAGTGGTTATTCCAGAGCAAAGTCGATGCCACCTCTGAAGCTCAGCGGAAAGAAGGCTCTGAGAAGAGAGAGGGAGCGAGAGAGATGGAGAGAGAGAGAGAGAGGGAGCGAGAGAGAGTGCACGAGAGATAGAGAGAGAGAGAGAGATGACGCACAGACGTTGAGAGCAGTGCTAGACAGCAAGCAACGAGTCAAACGAGTCAATTTTTATTTTCGTTGCAAGATGGCGCATTTTTCTGTTTCGTCTGTTTCACCTCATTCTCTGATGCACAGAAATAAATAGTATATTCTACGTGTTTCCTTCTCTGCAGAAAGCGCTGTGATGCGATTCTTGCTCTGCGTATGACTGGACGCCAGCAGCTGTGTTTCATTTTGCTGAGGTAGGGGATTTTTTTTTTTCCAATTTTATTTTTAGTTCGAATTGTAAAAAAAAAAAAAAAAAATTCATATACCATTATTGACCGGCCTTCGCTTTTCTCTATGCTGCTATTTTACACTATGTTAAAGAAGGGTGTGGCAGCGTCCGTTTCCGCACATCTGCGGATGAGGAGTTAGAACGCGAAAACAATAAGACAACGTAACAAAATTCGTGTTAAAAACAAAACAAACAAAAACTCCCAACAGTTAGCTTTAGTGTACTGCACTGTTAAGCAGGTTTACTGACTCATACGCGAACCGCCATCGCAGGAAAAGATGCAGCAAGCCCTCAGTGTGAGAGTCCAGAGGCTGAGCAGACAAAACCCACACACACACACACACACACACACACACACACACACACACACACACTTGCAGGAGCAGAGCAGGCAAAGCCGCCTATCCTCCATCTTAACATATGCTGCTAAGCTGACTCTTAAGCACAATTTTTACGCTGTTCGCCGTTCATCACCCAGCTTAATTGCTGATAAATGCGTTGCCCCGACAACAGAGGCCTGTTTCAGCCGTGATCATATCAACTTCTCTGCCTTACGAGGGAATTAAAACACGAAGGCTTTGCACACTGGCTTTAGATTTGTTTGTTTCGTTTATTTATGCATAGGTTTTTTTTTCCCCCTACGCAAACTCATCAGTGCACAAAATTCAATCAATCCAATTGTGCCCGATGATGTCATCATAGCCCTATGTGGATGGATGAACTGCGCCTTTTTTTTTCTTTTTTTTTTTGCTGTGTAATTCATGTACAGTAGAGCTTCGCGTGTGGTTTTCTATCTCTTTCTGTTTTCCTCGCTCACACTCACGTATTCAGAGACACACTCGCAGCCACGTAGCTTTCACAAACCGTATGCGAATTAAAAATAATTTCCTTTTAAAAACAGGAAATCTAGCGTCATATTAGCAAAATGTCGTGTGTGTGTAGGTTGGTAATATTTCTTTGTCTGCTGTTTTTTTTGTTTTGTTTTTTTGTTGTTGTTTTTTTTGTACCATGCTAACTGCTAGGCAGCTTACATTAAGCACATGTGAATGAAATCTGCAAGTGGATAAATATTCTTTTAAAACGTATCCAAACCGGGGCAAGCGCTGGCTTAATTTCCGTTGAGTTCGACACATACTGTGAAACGCAAGCCTCGTTCACAATCGATAGTGATCTGAACCGTCAGCTAAACCCCGGCAGCCATTTTGTGATCAGCAAGGCTGAATCATCTCTCGTACGTGTTTTAAGATGGCCGCGCTGCAGTGAGGAAACGGGCAGCAGTGCAGATCAGGTGAATAAAGAAGGAGAAGCACAGACAGCATGAAGAATTCGAACAGGAATCCAATCAGATGATGTAGAGACGCAGAGGGACAGGAAGAGAGACAATACAAATGAGACTTAAGAAAGGGAACAGGGTCGCCGAAAGAGGAAGAAAAAGAGAGGCAAAGCATACCTGAGACAAAGCGACAGACAGAGAAGAGGTGAGAGAGAAGAAGAAGAAGAAGAAAGAGAAGAGACAGAGAGACAGATAGGAGGTAATGGATCAAATTGAAAGACAGATAAAGTTAATAACAACATAATATCTATTTAATAAGAGTGTTACTATAGTAACATGTAAAGCACACACATTGGTGCTTTTATTTGAACGTAGAAGAGCAATAATGTTAAAAACAGAATACTTGTAGAAGTTGGTTTAGGGCATCCGAAACATGATGCAGGAAATCAGCGTTAGCCACTCCCAGTCAATGAATATTGCGAGCGCTTTGCATATACTCCTGGACACACACACACACACACACACACACACACACACACACACACACACACACAGATGGATGATATTAGTGTAATGACCTGCAAGTATAATATTCTCTGGATCTATAGGGGATTAAAAACCAACAACAGAATCGGAAGAAATAGCACAATTCTTGGTGAGAAAATGAAAAATGATCCCCTCGAGTGGAGGCTACAGGAACCATTTCTGACCAGCGTTTGTACTGATGATGAAAGCAGCCCCTCTCTTCTATCATTTCTGTTCTATTTCTCGTAATCTTTCTATAGCTCTACAACAGTGGGTTTCTTCATCAACAAGGGTACGAAGTAGAACCTGTTTAGTAACCTAAGAACTATCCAAAGAACTCTTAAGAGGTATATAAAATCTTAAGAATGAGCAGTGTTTATAATTGTGTATGGCATAGAAGTATTTACGTAATCCGCTCCTTTCTGCTTTCTGTCTGTGTGTCACTTTGCTAAACAGTTATTCTGATTCGCTTTAGCACGTTAATGGCTGTCAAGTTTGTAAACATGAAATGGACACGGTTGCCACTGTTGAAGCTCTGCTGCCATCTTGTGTTTTGGACAACAGCGGTCTGAATGTTTATTCTATTGATGCCGGGTACAGTTCTCCATTCAATGGCATATGTGTAACCGTAATAATACTAATTATATAAAGTATGGTGTATCTGTGACTGACTTATCTGTGATTTACTCATCTGTAGTTTGTTTTGGTGTCCAATGTACTGCCTGTTATGAAAAGAATAAATGTTCTTTTATCATTACCAAAATAACGTGTAGCCATGTGGTACCGATGCCGTGCTTCCATGCAGAAGGCAGTCATTTTGCATACACTAATTTGGGCCCCCATGGCTCCCTATTATTTTGATGTTTGGTGTTTTTGATTTGTTAGATTAAGGGTTATTTGTTAGTGTGGGATTGTGCTCTGTCTGTGTTATAATGACACATTGGGCCTCATTTATCAATCTTGTAGTAGAGTTGCATGTAAATGTTTGTGTAGCCAAACCAAACCAAACATTTCCGCCGGATTTACAAAAGTTTCGGAAACTCTGATTTTCTTCCTACTCGTGTGCATGTGTTGATAAATTCATCACCTCTAAATCACCGGGTGTATGCACAGCACAGATTAGTTGCATTTAGTGATGCCCACAAAACTCCATAAATGGTAAAGCTCACAGAGCAGAAAGTGCAAAATGACAACTAAACAGCCACAAAATAGAAGAATTTCTCAGAGGCAGTATACCCGGACATACTTTTGACTCACGTCTGAGAGAATCAAAAAATTATTTGGCAGCATGACAGGCGGGGTCACAGCACCTGAAAAGGCCAAAAATGGAGAGAATCCAGGGGTCCTCAAGAAAGAGCAGGACACTATGCTCAGAGCAGTGCAGGACATTACAGCAATGAGTGACATGAGTTTACAAGTTTACAGAAGGTATGCCAATCACTGCAAAATGTGAAAAGGTGTCAATAAAGCTTGCTATGTAAATTAAATGGATAGCTGAGTTTCTCATGATTATGCCAGAAACCTTTGCTTTACAAACACATAATGAGGCACTGATGCATGGTAGTTGTCAGGTTAGAGCTGGAGGAGGAACGTGCTCTGATGTATTCGGGATGAGTCGGATGATAGCACACGAGGGAGTATACCTCTCATTCTAGGCTGAGACATACCAGATCGGTCACTTATCTCTCACTGTAATGTACCAGTAGCAAGAAATCAAAGCACGGACAAAATTTGGACATACACAGGAATGGTACGGGATCATTTTGTCAGCAGAGTTCGTGCTGGCTCTAAAGTGTTGCATAGCATTTCAAGACGATGCCATGGCAAATGAAACCGACTTATAAGCCAGCTTGCATCCTTTGAAAAAAATTAAAAATAAATAAAGACAGTACTGTGCAAAAGTTTTAGGCACCCTTTTTTTTTTTTTTTAGTATAAACTTTGTTATAGATTTTTTATTTTATGACGTCTACATCATCAAGTCAGTACAAAAAACATTTTAGATTCCCAAACATTAGTTTTCTAGCACAAAATTAAACGTTACAGAAAAATGTTTGTATGTTATTAAAGAAAGCAGCATATTACGTAAGAGACACTTTTCAGACAGTAAACACAATGAAGGCTGCTGGGTTTTTCTGCAAAAATAAGAAGCGAGTGTGAAAGTCAAAGTGTCCAGAAGAACTGTGTCTGGTTCTGCAAGATGCTCAATAAAACTTACCAGCTCATTTCCTTATAAAACTGCACTAATTGTACTGGAGTCTAATTATTAGTCTAATTATTATTTTTTTGTCACACCAAATATTGACTTTGTTTCATTTACTAATGTTTACTGCTCTTCACTGTATTTTTTTTAATGTAGAAACATTTAATTTCATTATTTTGAAGGCATCTTTGCTCTACAGCATTTCTTTGCATGTGCCTAAAACTTTTGCACAATTGTGTGTGTGTGTGTATATATATATATATATATATGGTCTCTAAATGTCCATTTCCTCGTAAGTGCAGCATGTGCTAACTCTTCCAGTAATATCAATTCTGCCATTTGCACTGCCTCGGCTTACGGCTACCATGTGCCCAGACCAGCCCATTCTCCATTTATACGGCAGCATTTTTTCTAGCATTGCAACACTCCCATGGATACCGTTTTTTTGCCCAGTCTCTTTTTAATGGTGTAATCATGAACACTGACCTTGTCTGAGGCGGGTGAGGCCTGCAGATCATTAGATGTTTCTCTGGTTCTTTTGTGACTTCCTGGATGAGTCGTCGATACACTCTTCCAGGAATTTTCATAGTCCAGCCACCTCTAGGAAGATTGCCACTGTTTTAAGTGTCCTTCATTTGGAGATAACGGCTCTCGCTGTAGTTCGCTGCAGTCCCGGAGCCTTAGAAATGGCTTTATAACACTTTCCACACTAATGCAATTCCAATCACTTTCTTTTTCATCCCTTCTGGTATTTCTTTTGATCACTTGTTGATACCTTCAAACCTACTTTACGTTGCTGGAAAGGTTCTGTTTAAGTGATGTTTACAGTAGATTCAACAGGGCAGGCAGTAATTTAGCCTGGTTGTATAATCGAGTTGAACCCAATTATCAGTTGAATTTTGTTAATTGAGTAATTAAGGGGGCAGTTAGTTTTTCACACATGGCCAGTTGGTGGGAGATAACTTTATTTTGTGTTGGATAACTGTATTTTGTGTTTACTCAAGTTGTTTCTGTCTTATATTCATTGAAATAATGACATATCATTTGTTTGAAAATCTGAAATAACTGAATGTGTCAAATATGCAAAATAAATAAATAAAATAGAAGAAATCAAGAAGGGGCAAATAATTTTCTTGTCACTGTATATAAAATGCTGTCATCAGTGCATGAGAAAAAATGGTGTGAACTTGGTGTATATGTAGGTCATTTTTATGCTATACATCTGCATGAAAAGCACACTTCCGTTTCTTTCTTTTTTTATTTTTTAAAATTTTATTTTATTAGCTCAAACAATTATTCAAACTATAGAACAGAAAGTGGGGCTTAACTATCATTAAATGTCTCAAATTTTAAATATGCAAAATTCAGCATCCCTAAATGAAACACTGCTATATGTTTGTGTAATTACAATGAATTATGTAACATTAGTTTTAGGAAATGGATTTAAACAGTATGTGCAAAAATTCATGAAATTTAAAAAAAAAAAAAAGTGTGAAATTGAAATTTTATTTTAATGTATGCAGTTTAACATCCCTGCCAAGGCTATGTTCTGAGAACTCTATAGGATCACTCTCTTGCTGTAATATTAATAAAGAACAAGGACTTCCCAATGCCACTACCAGCTTCATATACAAGTTATAGTTGGTTATCTTCAGTTTTGTAAAGGATGCTATTTGAGAATTGCAACACAGAACCCACAAGGTGGAACAGCCCATAGAGAAACTGAGAAATTTAATTTACATTGGATCTATAGGTGAAAATGTATTTGAGTATCCATTCATGCTTCATCATTTTGAAGCTGAAGGTCACACTTTATAGAGTGAGTCTGCAGGTAGAGTGAAAGAGTAGTTAGGGCAAGGAATGTTGCTTTTAAGCTAATTTATTGCCTACCCTTCTTCTCCATTGAATGAAGTTTTAATTTGTTTATAGTATTATTTACCTCCAGCAGCAGTCTGCACAGAAGCATTTGTTTTGGGGTTTTTTCTTTGCTTTGGTATATTGGTGCTCGTAATGGTAGTGTTGCTGCCCCTCACTAGCTGGTGGTCCATGTACAGTGGTCCCCTTTATAGAGCATTGGTCTCACAGACTTACTTTGTGAGATCTGTTATGAGGACAGCTATAGAGGACAAGTTACCAATTAACCATCTGCCAACCCCAGAAAAGCATGCATCAAAGTTCTTGATGCTTAAAACACTTATTTGGTTTGACTCTTGAGACCCATGTGGCATTGAGTCCCGGTGGAGCCTGGGTGGGAGGACCCTATACTGCCAGGGACTACTAGAAATTCAAAGAACAGACTCGGTGCAGTCCTACAGGCAAACGTCACCTGCCATTATCTTTTAGTAAGGTCCAAGTTTGAAATTACAGCCCAGGTGCTCAGCTAGTTCATCTGCCCAGGTTTGACTCTGAGACCCATGTGGCACTGGGCCCTTGTGGAGCCCAGGTGGGAGGACCCTATACTGCCAGGGACTTCTAGAAATGGAAAGAACGGATTTGATGCAGTCTTACAGTCGAATGTCACCTGCCATTATCTTTTAGTCAGGTCCAAGTTTGAAATTACCTACCCATCCAGTTCATCTGCCCAGGAGATGGGGTATCAAACTTTGACACCTTGTTTAACTACCATACGTCATTACAGAAGCAGAGGGTTCCATCTGGCTTGGCCACCATTACTATGGGACTTGACGAATTTGCTTGCGGACTCTATACCAGACTGGGCAAGGTAGATTGGTTGGTTGTGCTAATGTAACTGCATGTAACCATAGTTACTGTCTATGTCGCTCCTGTTCGTGTCTTATTTCCAAGGCATGCAGCAGTCTGCCAGCAAGGGGTGTTCCCTAATTGTTAAGCAGAGTCTGGAGTGTGAGGCCAGTACTTCTCCTTGGTGTCAGGTGTACTGCATCAGCTCACCTATTTTCAGTTATGGATACATGTTGTTTCTAACAACACAGGAAAACACAAGGTCCTCTATAATGACACTCTAAACTCATTAATTTGTAACTTCATTCATAAATTGGTCATTGTCAAGGTAGCCTCAGCCCTCTTGGTGGCATCCACAATTTCCACTGTGCTCTCTATGTTTTGAATTGCCACTGCTTTGCAAGTCTCATAATCGAAGGCGTGGATGAAACAATCCATGACTAACTGTTGCAACATTGTTGTCTTTCAAGTCTTCTGACCAAAGCCTGTTGGGTCATCCTAATAAGGTGTGGGATGAGTATTAATGTCTAACCATCCTTTTCTGCTCCTTTAGTTTTGGTGATGTGCTCAAACAAATCTAGCCAGTTAGTAACCTGGACGCCAACTATCTTAGTCCCACAGTTTCCTTTTTGTCAGTATTTAATCAGATACTCATGGAGGTTTTTTAAACAGACACCAACTCTTGCATGATGTTTGACTCCCGTTGATGTTTGACCTTCTCAGGCTACAATGTTAAAGGATCCATTTTAACCACTGCAAATATCCACAGACAAGGCGGAAGAGAAAATTACCTCAGCTGACTTGACCACTGGTCCCTTCGGCTCCCTGAACTGCCTGCATTTTCTATCATTGTAACACAGTGAGAGTAACAAACGTTCTAATCAAATAGACAATATTGAACAGTTAAATCATAAAATACATTCTGCAGTTGTAACTATGCTGTTAGATTTTAAAAAGCACTATATACAGTTGCAATCAAAATTATTGAACCCCCATTGCAAATCAGGTTTATTGTCAAAGTTTACAGACTTTCAGCTGTTTGCAATGAACAAATCAAACTGTGATGTCCCTGTAGAATCTTCCAGGACCTCTTCTGCAACCAAGCCTTGGTGGAATTTGAGGTATGCTTGGGATCACTGTCCTGCTGGAAGGTCCAATGTCACCCAAGCTTCAGCTTCCTCACAGACAGCATGACGTTTTCTTCAAGGATTTCCTGATATTTCAATGAATCCATCTTGCCTTCCACACACTCCAGGTTTCCAGTGCCAGAAGATGCAAAGCAGCCCCAGAGCATCACTGAGCCGCCACCACCATGCTTGCCTGTGGACAGAGTGTTCTTTCTTCATTCTTCTTTCTCCAGACATACCGCTGATCCATCGTGCTGAAAAGTTCCAGTTTTGTTTCATTGCGCCACAGAACAAAATCCCGAAACTTCTGTGGCTTATTTATATGATTTTGAGCCGACTTTTCTTGAGCCGTGCTTTTGGGTCAGTGGTGGTGTACGTCTTGGAGTTCTGGCATGGAAACCTTCTGTGTTTAGTACGCGTCATACTGTGCTCACTGAAACCTCGGTGCCTGTTGCCACCAAGTCTTGTTGCAGGTCTTTTGCAGTCACTCGAGGGTTTTTCACAACCTGCCTTCTCAGAAATCTGGTTGCAGCCGTTGATAGCTTCCTTTTTCTGCCCCGTCCAGGTATTTCATGTATTTTCTGCCCCTAGCCAGTTCAGGTATTTCATGTGTTCCAGCTCAAGCACACCTGGTGCAACTAATGAAGCCCTTGATTAGTTGCATCAAGTGTGCTTGAGACAACACCTGTTTTGCATATTTGTGCTGTTGTGAGGGATTCTATTCATGGGGTTGAATAATTTTGAAACTGGAGAAGTCATTATAAGTTGCATTTTCAGTTGAATTTGTGGAAACCACTTGAATCGTTCGTTGTGTTGAACTATTTCAATTGCTTTTGTTTGATTTGTTCATTGCAAACAGCTGAAAGTCTGTACATTTTGACAATAAACCTGATTTGCAATGGGGGTTGAATAATTTTGATTGCAACTGTAAGTTTTCATTTTGAGAGGCTTTTGCATAGCAAGTCTGTCAGAATGAACAAGTACTAAAATGTCCATGTTGATGGTGAAAGAAGCACAAATGTGTCAGAAAGAGATGCTGGTTGTAGTGATAATTTATTTTCCAAGGCAAAAAAGAAGATAAAAACAGAGACGTATGTAACATATTTGAGTTTTGCCTCAAAAGTGTTTGAGCTGCTTCATCCACAACTGTGTGGCATGTAGACCAATTACAGACAGGGGGAGGTCTCAGAACTAAAGGCATTGTGGTTGTGAAGTTCTGTTTGGAAGCTTGCACCATTTAATACAAACAAAAACCATAGTGTCTTTTTGCTAAAAGTCTAAATGTCTTTCCATTAGGTATACTGCCAGCTTAACACCATCCATTGTGATTGGCCACATACTAGCTTCAATATCTTTCTGTTTAATGCAGTCTACATAAAAATGGGCTGAATATTGAATAACACAGATGAGTGGAATTAGACTTGCAGCTGTCGCCATGTGGGTGTCAGTTATTTTGTATGGATCACACTGTATGTTGTATGTATTTTGTTTTCTATAGTTAAATGACAATAAGGCCTACAGTATAAGGGGTGTTTTAGTATTTTGCACGTTGACACCATGGTCAGCGGGACAATATGACCATGTCAATGTCACTATCTGCATGTCTACAAACTGAAAATGTGTGCAATTTACTTTAGAACAATGTACATTATGACATTTACACTTAAGTTTTACAAGTTGAGAAGCATTGTTCAAGGGTCCAAAAACAACTTAGTTTAAATCTCAGAACTGCAACAAACATTACAGTCACTAACACAGAACCTTTATTATTGAGATAACACTGCCCATTAACATTGTATCCTAATGGAATTGTTCTCTCTTTCATCCACACTTGCAGATGATGGTGGTCCATTCCAGCTGCAATGGGATGATGGACAACTTGCACCCTCACACTGTCCTTTCTCGACTTAGCGAACAACGATCACTTGGCCTGTTCTGTGATGTTACCATTGTTGTGGAGGACATCAAATTCCGTGCTCACAGAAATGTCTTGGCTGCGACTAGCGGATATTTCCGCAACGCTTTCACAGCCTCTGAGACTTGCGGTTCCAGCCAGGTGCTGGAAATTCCAGATCTCAAGTCAGAGGTGTTTGCCAGCATCCTTAATTTCATTTACTCTTCCAAAGTGGATTTAGCAAGTAAAGGGGACAACAAGTCCTTAATAGCTGCAGGGAAAAGGTTAGGGATCCCCTTTCTTGAGAAGCTTCTTGAGATTGAAAGACAAGACTCTGGAATGGTACAAAGCCAAGCCTTTGCTAAATCAGAAAGTTCATCGAACCAGACAAAACTGTCTGTATGCAGCACTTTGAAGAAGGAGGCACCACGTCTTGAGGAACAAGAGTGCTCCAAAGGTCCACGGATAACTAATGCTTTCTCCATCACAGAAGTGCCAGAAGTCAACAACCCATTTACTTCAGTGGACTCGCATAGTAATGGCCACCAATCACCAGACATGGCTCAACAACCACTATCAGGAATACCATCTGTCGAAAGTGATTCTGTTGACGCCATGTTTGAACACTCATATGCTGTAAACCAAGGCCATCAAACTTCTGAGCTAAAAGAGAACGTACAACAATATGATAAAGAGGCCATAAAGCCTGTAGTGCTACCTTGCAAGACTCTGTCCAACCATAGGCTTGGTCCCATTAAAAAGCGCCATCGACTTTGCAAAGGTTTGGCACCCATATCCAGTGAAACTAGTGAATTTGTTCAGAGTCCTGTTAGCAGTTCTATTGTACAAAATGGTCCCCCTGACTCCACGTCTATGCTGCAGTCTTCAAGCTCAAATTCAGACTTGTGTTCTGCCCCAGACTTGTTGCCTCCACCTGAGATTTTGCCCCCACAGGATGATGATCCGCCTTCCTTAATTCCTGAAGATGTACCAACATCTACAACTTACCGATGCCAGCAGTGTCCTGAGGCCTTCAGCAGTTCAGCACTTCTTGCTGTCCATATGCAAAGCCACAAGAGAAGATTTGTCAGTCATCTGTTTTGCCAGTACTGCAATAAAAAGTTCATGCACTTGAAACGATTGCGCAATCACGAACAAGTGTGTGTGAAAGGTCTACCACAGCTGGAGCCGAATGGCATAGAGGCTTCAGTCAGTCTAGACTCAAGTAGCACACCCTTCCTAGATGATACATCTTTCCCAAGTTCTGATCTTCAAGATCCTCCAGAACTTGATAGTACATTATCAGACCCATTGGAAGCACTTCAAGAAGAAGTTACCAAATCAAGCAGTCAACGGGCTTATAAATGCAGTGTGTGCAAACGAGCCTATGTAACTCTGTCTAGCTTAAAGAGACATGAGAATGTGCATTCATGGCAAAGAGCCTATCCTTGCCACTACTGCAATAAAGTTTTTGCTTTAGCAGAATACCGTACCAAACATGAGATCTGGCACACAGGAGAGCGGCGCTATCAGTGCATCTTCTGCTTGGAGACCTTCTTGACTTACTACATCCTCAAAAACCATCAGAAGTCATTCCATGGCATTGATCCACGTCTGGCAGTGAATAAAAAATCTGCTAATGGTGGTTTCAAGGGAAGTGTATACCCCATAAAACTCTACAGACTTTTACCAATGAAGTTCAAGAAGAAAAGGTACAAGACTTATAGTCAGACTTACTCTGAAGTCATGGGCAACCACGAGCATTCTTTCACTGCCCCACTAGATGCTAACTCACAAGCTGCCCCACTTAAAGGCACAGCTCCTATTCATAACCCAGAGTGTGCCACTAGTGGTCAATCATTATTCTCAATGCCTGTGACCTTTATGGCAACTCCAAAGATGGTGGCTTCGGAAATGCCTCACATTACCTTTGACCAGCCACGTGACCAACATGTAGAAACTCCTTTGCCTTCCGATAAGAATGTGTCTCGTATCGAAGAGGAAGGCTTTAACCCCACTAATAACCATTGTGGATTGGCAGGCCTTCAGACCTCTGTGTCACCCGTTTTCGGTTGTGGATACACCCCATCTTTGACAACAGAGGAAAACGCCATGTCCACTACGATAATGCACAGAAACTCATCTCCCACACAATGCAGTAGTAACACAAGCAGAGATGTTCTGCCATTCCTCAACATACCACCAGTATGCTCATTTGAGGGATTGAGCAAGCTTAGTGAATTATCAGCAGCTGCACAAACTATTGAAGTAATGGCCAATCAATTGCTTCAGCCACAACCAGAGACCCTGACACCGAACCTTCGCCCTGATGGAAAGACAGAAACATACATTGCCAAGCCTGCTTGTCCTGGTCCATCAGTGAACAACCAAGTCTTGCCACTGTGCCAGATAACTGTCAAAATTGGCAATGAGGCCATTATTCGTCGCAAGATTAAAGGCTCAAAGCTGTTCCCAAAGAGGAAAAAGAGAAGAAACTGGAAGCAAGATAATGAGAAAGGTAACACAGCAGAGGATGGTATAGGATTCCCAAACCTGCGCCTACGGACAGACGTTTCAAGCTCAGTCACAGAAGATGAGCCATATGATGACGTGAATGATCCAGAAAATGACAAACTGTGGCGTCCTTATTACTCATACAAACCTAAAAAGAAGGGCAAAAGATTCAAATCCAAGAGGAAAAGGTTAAAGGCTGCTCAGTACTATACAAAGCCACTGTCTCCTGAACCAGATGATGACTTCACGGAAATGGATTGTGGTCTAGAGGAAAGAGTCGCAGCTGAGAAATCTGAGTCTAGGATGGAGCTAAGGAGTCAAAGTCCAAAAGAGAATTTTACCTGCCATTGCTGTAGTAACTCCTTCTCGACTTCAGCCGCCCTCAGCATGCATATCGTCAACTGCCATCAGCCTCGCTGCAAGATTTGTGGTAAGCAGTGTCCTCTCGACGAGCTTCCCAATGCAGATGTCCCGTTCACCGAGGATTTTGCCTGCCAGAGTTGCACAGAGGATGGCTCATGCTTTAACTCGACAGGGATGACTCGTAGCCTGAGTAGTGAAAAACGCTACCGCTGCTCGTACTGCCCACAGCGGTTCCTCTACCTTGCCACCAAAAAGAGCCATGAAGCAAAACATCTTGAAAGGTTCAGTATGGAACACAGTTGTCAGTACTGCCCTAAAGTGTGCAAGTCTGCAGTGCTGCTGAGCATACATGAGAGCAAGCACTTCAGTAAGGTAAAAGAGACAGAAAATGGTGAGACAAAGGCAATCACAAGATCATACTTACCTGCTACGGAGAGCAAAGAACAACCGAAAATTGAACCCTGGGCAAGTCCTAAAATCTGCTTACCACTCAGCCCTAAAACTGAGGAGGCACTGGATATGGATTCTAAGGGAATTTTTCCCAAAATCCCTCAACTCCACAAAAAGACATCCTTTTTGTTGTCCCGTAAAGGTGACAGGACTTTGTCTCCATTTCATCCAGAGATACAGAGAAGAAAATCTAAGAAGAAAAGCTTTGTGGAATTTTCTAAAGACTCCACTCTGGGGTTTGAGACCCAAGTGCAAAAGGGCCATCTGCCTAAAAGTTTAACAAACAACCATCTCAACACATCCAATCTCTTCACAACATGTCTGACAAGAGTGCCTGCGATTAAGGGAGTTACCCTGCAGTCACCCAAGAGAGAGCGGCATTTGTGTAAAGAGGAACCTGTTTTTTACGCCCACAACTGATTCTGAAGGAAGGAAATGCAGAAAATGATGTTACACAGTAAACGTTAATGAGCGCAGTAAGAATACGCACATTTGAACCTATGTGACAGAAATGAAAGTTGTTATAGTCACTTTACAATGGTGTAAATATAAAGTATTTTTATTTGTTTCCTGCAAAATACTGTTGGTAGTTTTTTATGTTTTTTCTATGAGAGGAGAAAATTTTATTTTTGTATGTTTTCATTTGCCTCCCTGGATCAAGTGGATGTGTCATTGCTTATCAGATGCTTAACAGAAGCAGGACTTAATCACATTTTAAAGACTCAATTAAAATGTTCTCCGTCATATTCACATTATTTGTTACGTGCACTTGAGGGCGAGTCATTAATTTTTCATTCATTCTGAACTACTCTGTTAAGTGAACTGGGCAACTCGTTTGACAAGCATGGAAATACTAGCAGGTAGATAACATTGTAATTGCCGTAACTTGCAAATCAAATAAATCAAAATTTACTTAGTGTTTGATTTCATAAAAAAATGTAGTTCTGAAGGAATTGAAGCACTAAAGTGAGTCATTGTTGTGAATTAAATGAGTTGACTCTCGCAATGTTCAATTCAGTGAAATGTGCAATTCTGTTGACATTAAAGTGATTGATATGGTATGTTAACCCAAAGTGTCTATGATGCCCTCTAGTGGCTGGTTGTATCATTTTTAACCCTGCCCATATCCATATCAATGAATGGACTACTTGTCATACTTCTACTTGTCATACTTGTCCAGTTATTTTTTTTGGCAGTTGTGGTCTGTAAGATTTCCTTTTATGTTTATATTTCTTCCAGTATTTTTGTTTATAATGAATACATTTTAATGAGATTATAAACATACCAAGCGACAACTAGAACCAATGCACTTGCATCGTGGGCACGCAGGCACTTTCCCTTATCTGGCAGACTTACATCATTTGTCAATATATGACACAGGATTCCCACAATACCCATGTAAATCTGTATGGTTAAAATGGAAATTCAAAGCATGGGGCGTTGTATTAATGTAACCCTGTGTCTGTGCGCCTTCTCCTTTGTCACTGGGCACAGCTGTAATTAGAAGTTAACAACATTCAGCAGATGTTTTGTTAGTCCTTTGGTTTAATCTGTTCGTTTCCAGTTATTAACATAGTAAAACATTTTGCAGTTATGTCAAAGTATTCCAACTATTCCAAGTGACTAATGTGGGCTGGGTCACTGAAAAAAAAAAAAAAAAAAAATTTAAAAATGGGCAACCTGTGCATGCCCGTTGCAGTTTTGAATGTTATATGAATGTGATGGGTCTCCTTTTATTACAGCTGCTGACCAGGTTATTACCTATGTAATCTGTAATTTCTTATTTGATAACATGTTTGCAATTTTTTTTGTTGCTTTGTTTTATTATAATACCCACATGTGGAGGCTCCAGAATATGATATGTACTGTACTGTTCCTGAATCCACTGCTCCAGCAGTACAAACAGGTTGTGAATAAGACACGGGTGGACACTTTGTATTCATGTGTAACCTTAATAGTAGTTCCACCTCGTCGTCAGTCCACACATATGAATCTTTGTGTTTGTTATTTTCCATCTGTTATTTTTCAACGTTTAACCATGTTGGTGTTTTTCTTCATTTCAATGTTCTAATTGTTCACACAAATGCTCCTATGAAGGATGCGCAATAAATATTATTAATTGCAATAAGCCTGTGATTATTCATTTTGTAGTTATATTACCAGAAACTACAGTGGATATAAAAAAAAATCAACACGCCCCTGTTAAAACTGTAGGTTTTTGTGATGTAAAAGATAAATCGTGTCAGGTCTTTTTCTACCTTTAATGTGCTATAGCGACCAACGAAATTCTGGTGGAAAACAAAGCAAAAAAAAAAGTAAAAGAAAAAACTTACAATAACCTGGCTGCATAAGTGTGCACACCCTTTTATAAAAGACTGTGCTCACACACAAACTCATGTTCAAACACAATATCTTTTTATCATATTTTTTAAATAATACATTTTAAGCCTGCAGTAAAAAAAACAAAAAAAAAACAAAAGCAACTTTATTTATATTTATGCCTCTGCCACTAGGTGGTGGATGCATAAATCATGCAGATACAGGTCCAGAGCTTCAGATGATGCTCACATCAAACATCAGAATGGGGAAAATTTTAAATCTCAGTGACTTTGACTGTGGCTTGCTTGTTGGTGCAAGAGAGGCTAATTTTGTGTATTTCAAAAACAGCTAAACCCCTTTGGATTTTCACAAACAACAATCTCTTGTTTTTACACAGAATGGTGCAACAAATATAGCTGCAAGCGGCAATGGCGGATTCCTCCTCAAGATTGCGGACCATTTCAAAATTGACATGGTAGAGAAATGTATTTTTGTTGTTTTCTACAAATGATCATTCCAAGACAAACAGCGCCATCTAGCAGACGATAACGGTATTGCTAAACGTAATATAACACATATTATCCAAATTATTCCTTTTAATGTCATTGTTTTTGGAGATATGAGGTTGCTATCGCACATGGTAACACACTGTAGTGTCCTCTTCGTGTGTGGTACAGAACAAGTGTATAGGTTAATGTTCCACTGATTTATGGACACAAGAAATATGTGCAACAGTTGTCAATTCACCAATATGTAAATAGTTCAGCCAATTTTTATTTGATTCCTTGTTGCTTATAACCCTATAGGAAGACATGCATCTCACACATATGTACCACAGTTTAAGTCAATCGGACCTACGGTTCATGAGGAGAAGATTTTTGTAGTTTTGGACAAATTTTCAATGTACTGGAAAATCTATCATGGCGGATTTTATGGGTCCCAATGGCTTTTCCCCAGTGGCCTGGAGTATCAATGTGCCAAATTTCAAAACTTTTTACCATTCAGATCTTGAGCTATTGGGCACTTTAAGGAGATAAGGAGAAGAAGAAGAAGAATATTAACAATAACAATAGGTTTCCTCCTGACAAAGGAATCCTAACAACAAAAAATTTCCAGCGAGCTTCAGTTCTGCAGATGGAAACGCCTTGTTGATGAGAGAAGTCGGGGACAACGGCCAGACTGGTAATAGTTGACAGGAAGGCTATGATAACAGCAGAAGACCACGTTGGGTTCTGTCTGAGGCTACAGTAGGCATAGTCTTACCCAAACTGGACAGGTGAAGATTGGAAAAACATCATCTGGTCTTTTTTCCAATATTCAACTGTCAACTTTTGCACCATTCTGTGTAAATCCTATAGACTGTTGTGCATGAAAATCCCAGCCCAACTGGTACCAACAACCATGCCCTGGTCAAAGGCACAGAGATCTCATTCTTCCCCGTTCTGATGTTTGATGTGAACATTAACTGAAGCTCTTGACCTGTATCTGCATTGCGCTGCTGCCACACGATTGGATAATTGCCTGAATGAGCTAATGTACAGGTGTTCCTATTAAAGTGGTCAGTGAGTGTCTGGCACATGGAAGCTGCTTTTATTCACACAATTATTGGACATTAAATCCAATGTATATTTTGCAAGCAAAATAAGTGTCACTTACTACAATATAATTAATGAAATGAACTAGATATTTAATTCTTTGCAATTTTACATGCGTATCATTTGAAATGACCAAAATTATGTTGAATATTATATATGTAAAATGTTGCTTTTATGACAGTTGCTATAATTATAATTAATTACCATATGTAACTGATGTACCATTCCTCTAACTATCCAATCTTTTACCTCCATCCTCTGTCCTAAGATATTATTACCCAAAATATAGCTCAATAACATGGCTGACATAAGGGTAACTGGGTTGATGACCGCAACAATGTTTGGTATACAAATGTTTACAATAATGGCCCCTATCCTGCAAAATATCACTCTTTGTTTTTTTCTTATTTTCTTTTTGAACCTATTTAGATAAGTATACGTTTCAACATAAAATAATAGAAGCAAAGCTATTATTTTATTCAAACATTTTTAACAGGTCGGTACAACGGACTTATTTTCACATAAAGATATGATTTATCTTATATGAATAAGAATAAGAGTATACTGTATATTATTTGTTATATATTAGAATTTTCGTTCATCTCTTTAAATGTTTGGCTTAGCTAAGTAACACATCTGACATCTCTTATCTCAGAACAAATCAATATTTGTACTGAAAACGCACAGGCAAAATATACAGGCAAGAAACAACAATTTTGGTTACATCAATCAATTTTCAGATGTTTTTTGGATAAACTGCATTTCTCTTTAAACTGTATACAAATAAAAAAGATCACAACTCAACAGAAAAATGTTTATTTCGACACTATCGGTTATCAGCACAAATCCACACCGAAAGTTTTTCCCGGTTGCGTCCGTTGCGGGAGCGGCTGAGAAGGGACCGCTGTCGTTATACAGTACGAGAGCGGCCTCTGGAGGCAAAATAAAAACTATCACTGACAAATTTTGTTGTGTTATTTGAAGTGTTTTTTTGATTCCTTTTGGATGTCTCTATATTTATTTGTTATTCGGAGTGTTATTTTTTTTTGGTTGGTTCAGTTTGGATGTACTGTATATCTTTTATTTACTTTAATATTTATTAATAGTTAATATATACTAATATTTATTTCGTTTAAAAAAAGTACTGTACATTTTCATGGTACTGTCAGTAACGGTATTTTTGTAATAAAGTTCAGCAGTATTTTACTTTGAGTGTTATGTTTTCATTCAGTATCAATTTTAAAAACTATCGGTTGATTAATCGGTTATCAGCAAGTACCGCCCAACTTAGTTATCCGTATGGGGTAAAATCCACTATCGATCGACCTCTACAGTTTCTTTCCCAGAGCCATAACCATCATGAAGTCTAATATGCACTGATCCCACTCTGCTACATACATACATACATACATACATATAGTTACAGGGTGCTATTTTTCACTTTGCAGTTATCTCTTATTAGTGCAATATTTATAAAATTTGACTCCATAATGTTTACATTTGTACCATATGTTTAATATTTGTGTCGTATGTAATATTGTTTGTGTTTATTGTATAATTTACCAGCACCAAGGGAAGCACTTCCCAATTTTGTTGTATGCGAGTGTAATGATAATAAAGGCTTTCTATTCTATTCCATTCACACTGTGTCATTATGATATACATGCCAATTTCGTTCATAAACCTTACAAACCCCACATTAACACATTAAACCACACTGTATTTTCACCCAACCACTAGCTAACTCTCTCCTATCATATGACAGCTACCCAGCTGTGAGGGTGAAAACTAACACGAGACACATGAGGCCAGCCATGACATGATTTCACACTGCTGCTCACGCTGCATCACAGGGCAGCGTAACGTCACCCTGAGGGAGGCGCTTTCTGCCCTCTTCCTCATACATGAGCTCACAGACGCCAACAATCGGCTGGTGTAGTTGTGATTGACAGGAGATAGAGAGCATGCCATCCCTCCCACCCTGACAGCCGTGCTCGCTTGGCTTTTTGTTTTTTATTAATCACGCAAATTTATACATGGATAATTAGCCACATTTGCATCAATAATATAATTAAATGTACATTTCTGAAAAAAAAAAAAGTTACAAAGCTCCGATACAAAGGACACCGGTAATCATGTGGCGAGGTTTGTTTGTGATAGCTATTGTTTTTGTTTACCTGTAGTGTCTTGCTTGAAATAAAATAAACAATATCTTTGTATGTATCTATGATTTGTAAATTAGGAAGCTGACAGACTTCGATAACACGACCTCTTTCCTGGTATTTTTAGGCAGTGTGATGTGTGTGTGTGTCATCTCTTAATCTTCTGGCTGTATATATTAATATTATTAATATATTTTACATCAGAAATAAGTAATAAGTCTCATTGTTTACTTTCACTTACCCGCATGTAAGGTTACCGGATGTGGCCAGTTAACCAGCAGTGGGACAGAGTCGTTTAGCCGGTTAGCTGTACTTATCGAACATATAAACACGGCGTGGTGTAAATGAAGAAATTAGACAAAAAAACGTATATTCGTGTGGATTTATTTCTAACGACCAAATGGCATAATTCCATGCTTTTAAAAAAAAATAAAAAAAATTTTTAAAAAATTAAAAAATAAGAAGTTACTATAACGTGCACTTGCAAACTACAGGAACCCTATAAACCTTTCCTTAAGGGTGTATAATTTCACGCATGCGCGGCATGGCCCGGGTAGCGTCGCAAAATGCGCCGTTTTGTACGCATGCGTGAAAAACGCCGCGCATGCGCAGCGCGAATCGGGTAGTGACAGCAGGCGCTCCCGAGAGTTGCGCGCAGTACTCAGTGAATGTAGCTACTGTACACACACACACACACACACACACATATACACACACGCGCACACACACACACACACACACTCACTCACTCACACACAAAGCTTTGACCATGGCGGAAGAAGACGACACGAAAATCCGGATTCTACAAAGTCTGCGAGGGAAAATCTGTAAGTGTGAAATCCTTTACCTTCACTACTTTGTTCAATATTTGTTTTGGTAGAGGGTGAAAACACACACACACACACACACACAAAGTGTGTGATCGACACGAAGAGGGGCGCGGTAGGAGCAAAACACACAAACATACCGTGGGTTAGAACGAGCTAGTGTCTGATCATGTTTATATTTACACAAATAACCGAGCTGATTAGGATGGTAAAAGTGTGAACGTCGGGCTGCGGCAGCATCAGGGCTGAGTTCAGTAGCCGCTTTAGTGAAAGACTGAAACCTTTTAACGCACACCTAAAAGTTAAAACGGCTTCACTTCCCCTTTTTTTAAAACTCTTTAAACACTACAGAGGCACTCTGCTGCCGAGCCGTGGGGCCGAGTGGTGTGTTGTGCGGGAACAGGGGCAGTGAATCACTCTGTACCCGGAATGAGAAACGCACAGAGAAGAGAAATTCAGCGAAAACTTGCGAAATTCTGTTCACAGGAAGTCGCACTGCCTTTCAGCACTAATAAATAAATAAATAAATAAATAAAAGACAAGACTTTATTTCATTTTTATCTGATAACACAGCACTGTGAGTATTAAAAAACAAACAAACAAAAACCTACAAGGCTTTATCTCACTACATGGCATGTTTCTCTTCCTCCAGTACATGTTTAAAATGTCAGAATTCATGTCCTGTGGGAAATATCAAACATGTTAGACTACACAAAGTTATCTCTATACATTAATGTCCAGAATCTATCAGACCTTACTGAAGAAGAAGAAGAAGAAGAAGAAGACGACAATTCGAGGGAAAACAATACTGGGTGAAATGATCATTAGGTTTATTTTGCTCAGTATCCATAACAGGATTATTTATCACAGTTATTCAAATAATTTAGGGGGGAAAAAACACATAATCATAGCTCAACAGGTTTTTATTTATTTATTTATTTATTTATTTATTTATTTTAAATACATTTTACATTGTACAGTAGAAGACTGTCGCTTGGTCACATTAATTGCTGGCGTTTTATATCAACACCATAAGATGATGGGTCGATGGACAGATTTGAAACGGGGGCTTGTGATTTAAAGGCAGCCAGTAAAAGTTTAAAGTCACCGGTTTGTTCTCAGTCTTTAACCGAGGAAAGCAGAACGTCGTGGCCGTGCTTAAACTGTTATTAAGTGTTTTAGCACCTTTCCGAGACTGAAGCTGGCCTTACAGTCCGTCACATAAGCCGTGTACGATACGAGATACGGGTAAATAATAATGTCACTGTAGAAGCAGCAACAGGGAACCATTCGAAGTCGCACATACTTGAGTGCAGGTGCCTTCCAGGATTAATCAGGTAAGGCTTAAACAAAACTTTTTTGCTTTAATCATGTAATCATACGCCACATCCTCAATAAGAGGCTCCTTAACACGACATATATTTATTTATGAAAATGTTATTTTATATATTTATATACATATATTATGAGAGTTCCTAAAAATGTAGGCAAATGTCTATGAGAGCGAATGGTTTATTGTTTATTTTTGATATGTAATTATCATGTCACAATGATTGCTTTGCAAAATTTTTTATTAATTTTTTTTACAATATCTGCAAACATAATGAAAGAAAAATACTATACTAAAAAAAAAAACAAAAAAAAAAAAAAACTATTGTTCAGTCTGGCGTATTTTTAAAACTTTCATGGTCTAGTGAACAGATTTATGGGATTGCTTTCTCCGTGGCAATCTGTCTTCAAATCTGTCCAAGATAAGGACAGAAGACGGCTCTCCTTATGCTGCCTTCCTCTCGAACGGGACAGACTTTTTTTCCCCAGAGCACAAACTGTGGCCAAAAATGCTGCCTAATTACACAGCCCCCTGCCCAGTGCCTGTACTTTCACATGATAACAGTGTTGTATGTGTTGTGTTGAATATTGTGATATACAACGTACACATATCTAATTATGATGAAGATGATGATGATGTAGCATTCGCTCATTAAGAGAGTTCCCTGTGTAATGTTTTGGTTTAATTTGGTTAAATTCCAGATGGTTCCTTTATAATGCCTACATGTCTGATGTAGTGTAAATTGATTTATGAAACTTATAGGCTATTTTGCACGCTCTTCTGACACACAGACTACGCACATTGTTTGCTATTTAGTTTTTATTACCCCACAATCATCTAAGGAATAAATTACAAGGTGAACGACCATTACAAAACAATTTTAAGTTATCTGCAAGTGTCCTGCTATGATTCTGGACACGGAACGTGTTGTGTCGGGGTTCAGTTGCTGGGTGGGTTATCCATATTTACCCTACCATAGTACATCTTTCATACTTTAGTGAAACCTTTAGGGCAGTGATCAGTAAGCCAATGGATTCTGGATAAACAATGCAGCATGAGGTCAATTATGGAGACGTTTTCATTGTATCTGTTTAATATCAGATGCACTCTAATTCAGTGTTGGATTTCGCTTTTTTAAACCGCTCGCTGGTGCTAGACGAGCTCGTCATCATCGGACGAAACGGACTTCCGTACGTCCTCTCTCGAATGTGTGCATGTTTGCATTAAAAGCGTTTCTCCAAGCTGCTCCAACTGCATGAGGGCAAATCCTGCAAACCCTTGCAGTCACCGAGTTTGGAGGTGATTATCGGTGTATGTTTCCTTTCACGTAAAACACACACCCAGGCATTAGGCCCGTCACGGTCATTTCGTTATCGGCTCATCGTACGAAAACACGGACGTGACCGCGATCGTTTTTGCTGACCTCGATATCGCCCGTCGTGTTTACGCGCGTGTTCGTTTACGTGAGAGAGAACGTCACCAACATTTCAGCCATTCTGTCCGCTCGTCTGCTCTGGGGCTGTCGAATTAAGAGTCGAACTTCGTCGGATTTAAGATAAAACACACGTTCGAATGCAAAAACATTCGGATTTAAGATGTGTAGCAAGCACTGGTCGTGTTGCGGATACGCTCGTGCCATAATAGCGCACTAAAACATGGATAATGAATAACTAAAGCACAAAGAATCCACAATATTGTATTATAATAGTGTACTCGTCGTAGCGTTGTTATTTCAGGAGGTCTGGTTTTCACAACCGGGGCAGTTTCACATCTTTTTTGTTAATATATAAAATGTGCGAATATTTGCTTGAATTCTTTTGCATTTTCTTGTCAGCTGATATGCCGCTGACTGGGGTTATTCGACGCCATTTTCCGTCAGAAGATAAAAACAATTTTTGCATGAACAGTTCACTGCTCTTTGAAAGAGTGCACTCACACTATTCCGCTATTATATTATCATCGTATCGGTGGCATAAAATGACAATAATATGATTGATCGCAGTTATTTCTGGGACAATATATCGTCCAACAAAAAGTAGGTATCGTGACAGGCCTACCAGGCATGTGGTAATATAAAATACCTTTTAATAGTGGCCACTTCTGAATGTCAGAAGACATCGGCACATCCTCTGTTGGCCTTTCAGGTTGGCCATTCTTGCTTGCTCGCTTAAAGATACCGTTTAAACACCATAACGGCAGCATAAACAGCGCTAGATAAAATGTTCCATGATGCCCCTGATCGATACTCATTTTGGTATCACTCTAGGCATCGAAGAGGATCAAAATTGAAAAAAAAAGTTTATATTTTAGGCTATTCGTTTTTTGTTTGTTTGTTTGTTTGTTTGTTTGTTGTTGTTTTTGTAGAAACAATTGTGTATTTGTAATCATGCAACCCCACGACAGCGATTCCATGCCTCCTGCACTTGGTGATGGTGATATCACAGCGTATCGGTGTATTATGGTCGGTTGGTGGAGGTGGTGATGATGCTGGATACCCTTTAATGTGTCGGGTTGATGCACTACCACGTGTGCGGTTAGTGTACAGAAGGTACAGAGTGAGTGGTGAGTGTGTGTTTTAGACTGCCAATGTGTCTGTTTGTGTCAGTGTGTGTGTGTGTGTGTGTGTGTGTGTTGGTTGTTCAGAGAGTTTGTTGCTCATTACGGTGTTACTGATTCATGTGTTAAGCCTCAATCTTTGCCCCCTTCTGAGTGAACCGTCTGCCTCATAGCGAACATTTTCCTTACTGCTCTGATTAACCGTTATATATTTTTGTTAGTACATTTACATTATGGTTTAAACCAGTACTGATATTTTTTCTTATAGTCGTCCCTTTCCTATGCTGTGCAAGGTACGTCCGTCTATATCGAGCGCTTAAAAGACAAAATTCTTCTTGTTTGGTTTTGTTTTGTTTTTTTTACTAAAAAGAAACGATTACTTCCTGCTTCTGGACGTCTCCTGAGTTTTCAGCATTGTGGAGGGAAAATATTATTTCCAACTAATATTATGTTATATATCCGACTATAATCGAGCAAAAAAGAAACACTGAAATACTGAGCTTTAACTCAGAAATACTGTATGTCACAATGTAAAAGGAAAATGCTTCTTGATTTCCGTTTCCTGTTGTGTGTTTATATGGCCTGTAGTGAATAGAGCGTGTCATTTGGGACACATCCACAGTGGATTTACAATGGCAGTGTTTAATGGAAGTGTATAATAAGTGTTTGTGTCACCAGCACCGCTGTTGAAGTGTGTGTGTGTGTGTGTATGTGAGAGAGAGAGAGGGAGAGAGAGTGTTCTTCACTGTGTGCTGAGTGTGTGACCGTGTGAAAGGTTGATTCAGTATTGAACTGAATGAGAGTGGTGAGTGGCTCGTGTTCATTCACAAACTCACCATACAGTTTCGTTATGAGTGGGAGAATATTCTGTGCTAACACCCCCAAACATTAACTTGTAGCCCTGTCTCAGTCTGCCTGGGTCTCACATTATGGTGATGCATCCATTAGTTGAAAATTCAGGACTCACTGTCTCAAGCTGACATTGACAGCTCTGGCTCATTAAAGAGCTGGACAAGGTCGGCATGCATAAAGCGTCTGAGACTTACCCTTAAAACTGTCTGGAAGTGTTAGTAGATTTGTCAGAGCAACTCTTAGTGAGGAGCGGGAGTTAATCCTAAGTGGATAGTAATATAATAATAATAATAAGAAGAAGAGTAGCTGTAAGAAGCAGTTAAGGGGGCCAAGCACTTTCAGGCCTCACCCCTTAAGACCAGAAGCCATTGGGACTACGAGTGCTTGTTCCCAGGGAGATACACTAAATTTGATGGCAGCATGTCAAAGCTGTTGCTGAGATATTGCCTCACTTCCTTTTTTTTTTTTCAGTAGCCCTCCCAAGCTGTAAATGAACTCAAAGCGTGTCTGAAAATATATCTCGTTGAAGCGATATCACATTTTGAATTTTGTATCATTTTACACCCCTAGCACTTCTATATTTACAGGTTTCATAATGTTGACATTTCTGAAGGCTAAAAATAAATAAATAAATAAATAAACTAAAACAGAACACATTCACATGTTTAATATCCCAGGTTCTACTTTTCTAGGTAAGTCTAATGAAGCTACAGATGTGCCCGCTGCTTCATTTTTAATATTCGCATATCTGTAAGAGTTAATGAACAAGAGTCAACTGTTATGAGAAGCAAAAAAAAAAAAAAAAAAAAGTTTTTCGTGTGGTGTCATCAAGTATCGTTTTTCCACTGCAATTAAACCTGCTTCCTGTCTGTCACGGTGATGCAAATGTTTGTGTTTGCCAGATGTAATATTGAGAAATGATGAACAGAAATGCAGAAATATTAAACCCACAGCAAAAAGCTTTAATGAGTATCAGCTCAGTGTTTCAGCATGTAGCAGCGCGTGCGATTACGAGTTAAATGTAATGGAAATTGTGAACATGTAATTGGATTAAAGAGCTTTATGTGATCACAGTGGTAATGGCGTTTTTATGAATTGGTTATATTTACTGAAGATCATGAGAGAGCAGCACCCGGTACATAAAGTGTGGTGTGGTGGTTGGGATGTGCCACATGCAGCCTCACTTCTGGTGTAAAATGTGCTTATTCTGCAAACCAACCGGTGTCCGTCGTTGTTTTAAAGTCACCGTAAGGTTTTAAAGGGGTCGTTCTCAAATTGTCATTGTTGCGCTTTTTTAACCCAAGAGCTTCATATCTGACCACTCGCTCTCAAGACTTTTTTCTCTCCACACCTTTAACTTGTACACCACTGGCCGGCATCAAAACACTGCCAGATATGTTTTTCTTCACTGCCTTTATGCAGAGATAGGGCATAATTTCCCCTAAGGGATCTGTAAAGTACAGTACTGTGCAAAAGTTTTAGGCACCCTATTTTTTTTTTTTTTTAAGTACAAACTTTGTTATAGATTTATTTATTATTTTATGACGTCTACATTATCAAGTCAGTACAAAAAACATTTTAGATTCCCAAACATTAGTTTTCCAGCACAAAATTCAATGTCACAGAAAAATGTTTGTACGTCATTAAAGAAAGCAGAATATTACGTAAGAGTAAGAAGCGAGTGCGAAAGTCAAAGTGTCCAGAAGAACTGTGTCTGGTTCTGCAAGATGCTCAATAAAACTTACCAGCTCATTTCCTTATAAAACTGCATACATTGTACCATCTGACTATCTAACTAATGAATTCAAATACTGGTGCATCAAACAGTTAACCCGGGAATTTGAACGGCAGTGCACATCCCTAATCGAAGCTTGGCTATATACAGTAAATCAGTCGGTACAGGATCTCACTTTTTGTTTTTGCGATTGTTGAGTTTGTTTTTTTTTTGTTGCGTAAAACTACTTTTTTGCAATGAAATTTGCAATTCAGTTGTTGAATTGTTGAACTTTCACGGTGATGTTTGTCGGTAAATGAGACCTTTTAGCTGTACTCATGTTCGACGCACGTGAATCAAAGAGGGCTTTGGCTGAATGCGTGTTGTGATGACGTCACATGGCGCGTCTTGGTCTTGGCGGTGATTTTGAAGCTCCTCCAAATATTGCGGAGTTTGCTTGATTTCGCGTTAATTTCGGCGATCGCAAAATCGCAACATCCTAGAGGGGCAGATAAATCGTGCTGCCCGATGTTCGACAAGGGCATGGAATAGTTGCATGTCATTTATGTATCTAATTTATAATTAAATACAAAACAAAGCAAAGCAAAGTTCATTTGCAACAGACATTTTTTTTTTTTTTTGGTTTTGTTGCGGCTTCATCTCAAATAGTGTTTTTTATATATAAGACTTTATTATGGGTGAATAAATTAAAATGTATCCGAAGCAGTTTATTTCTAAAGAAAACTTCTTTGCTTCTCTGCCAATATTGTATACAATGTATACAAGAATGGGAAGAATGGTGACCAGTGATTGGTCGTTGGGAAGAATGGTGATCACTGATTGGTCGTTGGGAAGAATGGTGACCAGTGATTGGTCGTTGGGAAGAATGGTGATCACTGATTGGTCGTTGGGAAGAATGGTGATCACTGATTGGTCGTTGGGAAGAATGGTGATCAGTGAATTGTTGTTGGGAAGAATGGTGACCGGTGATTGGTCGTTGGGAAGAATGGTGATCAGTGAATGGTCATTGGGAAGAATGGTGATCAGTGAATGGTCGTTGGGAAGAATGGTGATCAGTGATTGGTTGTTGGGAACAGTGGTGATCAGTGATTGGTCATATGGAACTGTGATGATCAGTGATTGGTTGTTGGGAACAGTGGTAATCAGTGATTGGTCATTGGGAGGAATGGTGATCAGTGAATGGTCACTGGGAGGAATGGTGATCAATGAATGGTCATTGGGAACCGTGTTGATCAGTGATTGGTCATTGGGAACATTGGTGATCAGTGATTGGTCATTGGGAACAGTACTGTGTACCAACAGTGTAATGCTGATGTGATGCTGATGTTTCAAATACTACATATAGATGTTAAGTAATTAAAAATTGAACAGACGTTTAAAAGGAATATGACAGTGCAGTCATATACCGTTACTGCCGACATATTTTAAAAATGTTAAAAAGCCGTGTTTACCTAGGAGGAGACTCCTGAATATGACGTGTTGTACATTGATGCGAGAAATAATCGCAGTGCATGTAAGAGTCATTCATGCAGATTTATTTCCGGCTGCTACAGCTGTGCCTTCAGCCATCGATGCTTAAAGTCCCTGTTGGGACTGAGAGCAATGTGTGTGTTTTGACAGCGTTGTTTCCTGAAGGCACAAATGAACTCTGCTTACCTTTTCAGGTAGTGTATTACCTGTGCAGCATATTAGTGCTATTGGTTGCTACAAAGCGTTGTACTCTTCCGTTGCTTCCGGCTGTCCCTGTAGATTTTACAGCAAAATCCCCAGTCTATCTTCTCCTCATCTCAGTAAACTATTCTGATTAAACTGGAACCGCACAGGGGATGAGATACGTCTAACATCAAATTTGTGCTTCGATTTAAAAAAAAAAAAAAAAAAAAATTGTGGTGTTTTTTCACTTGTTTTCTAACCTTGTTCCTCTTAGCTTTAAATAATCTGAACATCATCTCTAAGAGAAATGTGATTACAGGTTTAGCCAGATTAGCAATGTTAGCGTGGTGCGGTTAACAGTATTAGCAGCGTGTGATTAGCTGCTTCAGCATTATGTGTTTAGCCTGTGCAACAATAGACTTGTGTTGGTAGAAACATGAAATTTGCTGAAGTAGTTAAATGAGCATTGCTTGTTTAGCAAAATGAATTTCACTGGATTAGGAGTGCTAGTGCTAGCTGGCTTGTCAGCTCTCCCCTATCATATAACAACCGACCAGGGAGGGCGAGGGCTAACATGCTACCTTGAAGACATGTGAAACCAACTGCCACATCTTTTCATGCTGCTGTGTCATGGGGCAGTGTAACACACTCGGAGGAAAGCGCTGTCTGCCTTCTTCCACATACATGAGCTCACAGGATTGGCAAGTGTCACTGTGATTGATAGGGGAGGGAGAGTATGCCACGCCTCCCACCCAGAGAGCATGGACAGTTTTGTTCTCTAGACTCCCGTGCATGGATGGCTGTGACATGACTGGGATTCAAACCAGCTAACTCTCCCCTACCACATGACAACACCCAACCGGGGAGTGTGAAGGCTAGCTTGTGCTTCCTCCAAGACACAAGCTCGTGTTACCAACCAGTTGTGCATGCTCAAAAAGTCACTAGAATTCACGTGTGATGTCGTACATATTCATTAAATCGTCGTGATCGTTTGCATATCAAAAAATATGGAAGAGGCTCAGAGTAGAGTAGAGTAGAGTTTTATCAGAACACAAAATAGGGAAGGAATAACAAAAGACAGACCAGTTTGGTTTGATACAGCACATTGAGCATTTTAACAGTTTATAGTTAGATTTAATGCTGTGGAACGTTTGCGAGACAAGTTGGTTCCTGTTATCACTTATTTTATAATAACCATAAACCATAGCCAAGTCATTCCCTCACCAACATCTCTTTTTTATTCTTTGTTAAACACTACTTTTTAAAAAAAAAATTAATCTGTTTAGTTTGATATTAGTCTATATTATTAAGTCCCTGTGAATGAGCTGTTATTGTAGATACAATTAGATTAAGTGCATTACTGTAAACCTATTGTTTATGTTATAGTCCGAACTACTGTCCAAGCCATGCGGTTACACAAAATTAACCCACACCATCTGACCAATCAGATTTGAGAATGCAACCATGCTGTGGTCATGGCAACACAAACTAACTACTCACAGGTTTATACTATACTGGATAAGTACTATAACTTGTATTGAGAATCACTGAGAAGAGAAAATGGTGATTGGCTGTTGGAAAGAGTGGTGATCAGTGATTGGTCTTTGGGAAGAATGGTGATCAGTGATTGGTCTTTGGGAAGAATGGTGATCAGTGATTGGTCGTTGGAAAGAATGGTGATCAGTGATTGGTCGTTGGGAAGGATGGTGATCAGTGAATGGTTGTTGGGAACAGTGGTGATCAGTGATTGATATTTGGGAAGAATGGTGATCAGTGATTGATCTTTGGGAAGAATGGTGATCAGTGATTGGTTGTTGGGAGGAATGGTGATCAAAGAATGGTCATTGGGAACCGTGATTATCAGTGATTGGTTGTTGGGAAAAGTGGTGATCAGTGATTGGTCATTGGGAAGAATGGTGATCAGTGATTGGTCTTTGGGAAGAGTGGTGATCAGTGATTGGTCATATGGAACCATGATGATCAGTGATTGGTTGTTGGGAACAGTGGTGATGAGTGATTGGTCGTTGGGAACCATGGTGATCAGTGATTGGTCGTTGGGAACCATGGTGATCAGTGATTGGTCATTGGGAACCATGGTGATCAGTGAATGGTCATGGGAATAGTGGTGATCTGTGATCTTTAGGAACATAGGTTTACCCAAGCACAACTCAGTTAAGCTTTACACACTGGTGGTGACACACACACACACACACACACACACACACACACACACACACACACACACACACTCAATCATATTTAGGGGAATTTTTAAAAATCCTTGTGAATCTACCTACCTCTCAGCTGTAAATGAGCTTAGAACACATTGTGATTCTCAGCTGCTCTAGAATAATCTAACAATTTCAGTAGACCACTAGAGTCTTCAATAGCCCTGTAGATCAGAATGAGCACTCTCTGTTCTAATGTGGCTGTAGTAGTGTGTGTGTGTGTGTGTGTGTGTGTGTGTGTGTGTGTGTGTGTGTGTGTGTGTGTGTGTGAGACTTGTTTGTTCAGGCTTTGCCCTCTTGGTTTGCGTACACTTCCGTTGCTATGCGTACAGCGGCACATGTTCGTTTCCCTCCAGATCGCACCTGTGTGCGCGCATGTGTGTGTGTGTGTGTGTGTGTGTGTGTGTGTGTGTGTGTGTGTGTGTGTGTGTGAGAAAGAGAAAAAGAGTGAGATAGAGAGTTAACTACAGGTCATTGGTTGCTGTCACACAGGAAGCTTCCTCTGTGCGTGTATATGACATCACACAATCAACAGTGTCAGAAAGGTATGTACTGAGGTATGTGTGTGTGTGTGTGTGTGTGTGTGTGTGTGTGTGTGTGTGTGTGTGTGTTAGCTTAGATTGGTTTCTCTTCTAGAATTACCTGGAATAGAGAACTGTGCTTGCATAGACAGAGGCATGAACTGAAATTATGAAACTCTAGTATCATTACTGATGGTGTGTGTGTGTGTGTGTGTGTGTGTGTGTGTGTGTGTGTTAGGGGTTGCATAGACTAATCAACTAGTCACTTAGATGCAGAATATTTTTTACTAGTCACCGCTGTGGGAATGTCAACTAGTCAGGTGGTGGGGAAAAAAAAACAGCGAAGTGTTTTCTTTTGCTTTAATGTCACATCAGCACTTTGATATGATTGTACATGGCGAGGTGGCAAGATCCCACTCAACTGGTTTAGAGCCTGATCAGCGGCACATGCCGGCTCAAAGAGGCCGATTCATAAAACCCTCCCATATGCTGCTGTAGACATTGCAGCCTCCATCCATCAAGAAGCTTCAGGATTTCATCGTCATTTAACTAGAACCAGCTCATCTTCACAAGCACATTTTCAGATCTGGTACATCCTTAATCCGTGTAATACGATGCACAGAATTATTATTTTGCACAGGTATTGCACTAATTTATTCACTTTTATAGCCTCAAAAATTTGACAAAGCTGGAAATGTAATTTGAAACCTGTGTTGCTCATAACTGATCTGCAGTTTGAGGTGTTCATTACTGCACAAATTAAACAGCCTGAAAATTGTGAGGTTCTGAAACAGTCTTTGCTTTAATTAGTTGACCACTTTGGTTTTTTTTTTTTTATTTACTTTTGTCCTGGCTAAAGCGAAAAAAATCTGTTTCACTGCATTGCTATTATTAGACTGTTTTATTTGTGCAGTAAAGAACATGTCAAACTCCAACATATTCATAATATATACATTGTTAACCATATACGATATTCACAATACACAGTCCCCTCAGATGGTACTGGAACAGCAGATTTACTGTACTGTAGATATGTTAAACAGCTTAAAACATGGCACCTCTGGTGGCAGACCACTCAATTCTTAGGTGAGCAAAAGTAAATGAACAGATAGTCATAAAGTAAAGTATTTTGCTTGCAATAACTGCATCAAGGCGGTGACCCACTGGCATCACCGAACTGTTGCATTCTTTTTTTTGTGATGCTTTCCCAGGTGAGTACTGCAGCTTCTTTCAATTGTTGTTTGTTTTGGGGTGTTTGTCCCTTCAGTCTCCTCTTCAGGAGGTGAAATGCTGCTCAACTGGGTTAAGGTCCGGTAATTGACTTGGCCAGTCTAAAACATTCCAAATTTTCCCCCTGATAAAGTCCTTTGTTGTGTTGGCAGTGTGTTTTGGGTCATTATCTTGCCGCGTGATAAAGTTCCTCCCAATTAGATTGGATGCGTTTCTCTGTAAATTGGTAGGCAGATTGTTTGTGTAGACTTCTGAATTTATTCTGCTGCTACCATCATGAGTTACATCATCAATAAAGATTATTGAGCCTGTTCCAGAAGCTGCCATCCGAGCCCAAGCCATGACACTACCTCCACCATGCTTGACTGATGAGCTTCAGTGTGGTGGCTCATGAGCAGATCCTTTCTTTCTCCACACTTTGGCTTTTCCATCACTTTGGTAGAGGTTAATCTTGGTTCCAGAACTTTTGCAAATTTCAATCTGGCTTTCTGAATCTTACTGCTCATGAGTGGTTTGCATCTTGTGTTATGGCCTTGAAGTGTTCCTCGAATGGTGGATTATATGATACCTTCACCCCTGCCCTGTGAAGGTTGTTGGTGACACAGTATTTCTATCATCAACTGCTGTTGTTTTCCTTGGCCGACCTGCTTCATGTCTGGTTGTTAGTACACCAGTGGGTTCTTTCTTTTTCAGGACATTCCAATTTGTTGTATGGGCTATGCCCAATGCTTGTACCATGGCTCTGATAGATCTTCACAATGCTTGCTTTTCTCCCATAGACAGCTCTCAGATCTTTATGTTGGTTTATCCTTTTTAACAACAAATGCACAGGTGAAACCTAGGACTCAGACCAAGAATACACATTCAGAGCTATTCATTGTTTAAACAATCAATTTAACAGGGTACACCTGGGCAGCAAGAAACACCTGTCAGTCACGTTATAGTATTTTTGATCACTTGAAAAATAGGTGGGTTCAAACAAAAGGTGCCATGTTCTTCATTGTTTAACACATCTAGATGTAAATATGAGCTGAAATTCTGGTCGGTCGTCTCATATTCATCTTTTGATCTCAAACCCAAATGTCTTCAATGTATAGCGAAAACAATAGAATTGGCCTTGCTGTTCCAATACTTTCAGAGGGGAAGGTACTATATTCACAATATATGATATTCACAATATACTATATTCACAATGTTATATTGATTCTTGAAGACATTTCTACTGAATTTACTACATTTCGAACAATTATCATCCTTAGTGTCCAAGTTAGAAATGATACATTATGTATCAGTGTGTGTGGACACTTTTATAGGAGTGAGCTCTAAGACCAGGACATGTAGTGCACTACTCAGGGTTTAGGAGCTGTTAGTGTAGCCTAAGTGATATCAGATCAGCTGGTTGGCTTTGTATATGGATTTTCTTTTAATTTTCTAAATGTCACAGCCTTACCTTCAACCAACACACTCCACTAAAGTGTGTGTATTAATTACTGTTTTGTATAGGCATAATGTGTAATGAATAAGGAGGATGTCTGACATTTGTTATTTGGGGTGTGTGTGTGTGTGTGTGTGTGTGTGCATGCATGTATATGTATGTGTGTGTGTGTGTTCGCGCGCATGTTTTTTCTGAATCAGTGTTTTGCTGGAAGCCGCAGTGCATTCTGGGAGGAAGTGAATACTTCTCGCCTTTAACCACATCTTACACACAATGCAGTTTAATACACACATCTATGCACACACAGACACACAAACACAGAATAAGAATATCTGACAGTTTGGACGCCTGCTTTTATGTGACAAAACCGGCAACTTTTATAATAAAAAAAAAATTAAAATAGCCAAGCGATTTCCTTTCGGTTATTGAGGTTAGGGTTAGGATTAGGTTTGGATATATAACCAAGGCTGGTGCCCGGTGCTCCAGGATCAACTCCGCTTCCACCACAACCATGACCAGGATAAACCGTTGCATCATTATATCATTTTCTCCATTGCGAAACTTTCTTAAGCAAAGAAAATCATGAGGAAGCAATTTCACTACCAGAGAAATGTAAAAAAAAAGACAAAAAAAGAATGTAGTGAAACTTCCTATTCACTGTATACACTCAGTACCTGTATATTGAGATTCAGTCACACGGAGTACCGAGGCCCTCATCTATCAATGGTGCATAAGCACAGATATGTGTGTAATTTGTGTGTACATTCTTTTCAGCTCAAAATATGGAATTTATTAAAACAAACATTTGCTCACATTTGTACATACATCGTGTATATTTATGCACAGCTTTTGACCATGTGTACTCAAAGCACTCAGGTGGAAAATTGTGTTTGCTTATAAATCATTGAGTGAGATTGTGCTCGCAGTCCTGGATGCCACGGTTTCTCTTGGCCCAGATGATCTAATTCCCCTTTACCAATGGCATTCTTGTTGCTGTTATATTTACACTTTCTGCTGTTTAGCAATCGCCCTGATCCCGAGCAACTTACACAAGAGCTTTGTAGTCTCTATAAAACACACATCCTTATGTTAGTTTACTAGGAAAGGGAATGAGAATAACATCGAGATAAAACCCTGTTCGGGTAGTACGACATGAAAAGAAAACGTGCGAGTCAAGGGATTTAAAATTTTTTTTTTATTGAAATAAGTGCTTGGTGAAGAGGTAGGTAGAGGCAGGTTCATTCCACCACTGGGGTGCCAGGACAGAGAAGCGTCTTGATGTTCGTCTCCCTCGTACCTTGTGGGATGGCGGGTCTAATCGACGCGTGCTAAAGGCGCGAAGGAAGTGAGGTGCAGAGCAGGGTAGCAGTTAAAACACCATCAGAAAATGAATTCGCTCGGAGAACTCCCGCGGGTTTCTGTTTTTTTAATGAACGTGCATGTATGTACATTTGCTAAATTATTACCCGACAAATCACGGAAATATTAAACAGCAATGGTTAATACCTCCCCAAACTGCTAAGCAAATCAAAATCTCTGCTTCAGAAAAAAAAAAAAAAAAGGTTCTTCTTGATTGTGTCTGTTTTTAAATGAACAGTGACATGGAGGCTACACACAACTGGTTGAACTTCATTACTTACTTGCATGTGTGGCTTACCTTAGGCCTTGTCTACGTGATGTTGGTTAACGAGGCGAAACTCGTTAAATTGCATGCACATGGCCTCTTGTGTCTTTTAATATTTAATTGGAAAATTGATGCATTTTGGAGGGAAAAAAAAAAGAAAATGAAGTTTGCCATTAATTCTATGCAATTATTTAAACTATTATTTGCTCATATTGTGCCTGTGTGTTTGTGTGTATGCGTGTGTGTTGTTTTTTTTTTTTTTGTTGTTTTTTTCAGGTGAAGGCCGGAACCTAGGTGTCGGTTCTGTATCGAATCGTCTCCGAGACATTGGTACATTTTGCACCATCAGTCTGGACCAGGAGGAAGTGTTCCGCACTAAAGTATGTGACAGGAGTCTGAGGTGAGACACGTTCAGGAAGAGGTTCAGTCTTAAATGCATCATGTATTTCATACCCTGTGCAGTGCTTATATAGGAAGTAGGAAGCTGAATCACTAAAGCCAGTATTTTATATGCTAAGTAGTGTATTGTGTACACTGTGAATTCACACACACACACACACACACACACACACACACACACACACACACACACACACACACACACACAGAGTAAGTGTATGAATGGATCCCAGTTTACTGTGTAATAGACTTATCTGGTTTTGTCAGGCAACTCCTGCATCTCTCTCTATTTCTCTCAGTCTTTTACTGTCTCTCTCTCTCTGTGCCTTTCTCACTCTCTCTGTCATTCTATCAGTGTTTCACAACAGTGTGTTGTTCTCTGTGCTCAGAGGATTGTGACTCAGGAAGTGTTTCCACCCACGCGTTCCTCTCTCTCGTTCTGTCTCTCTATCCATTTCTGAATCTCGCTCTATCTCACTCTCAGTTCAGTTCGATTCAGAGTGCTTTATTGGCGTGATATGTAATGGATTGTATTGACAAAGCTGACTGTCGTTCTGTATTATTCTACTTCTCTTCCGTCTCTGTCTATCTCTGTTTCTTTCTCGCTGTGTCTTTTTTTTTTGTCAGTCTTTCAAAATCGCTCTGACTCTCTTTTTCTCTCTCTCTGTCCCCTTCTGTCTTGTGACTTGCTTTCTACATTTGCTGCACAGTTTGAACCCTTTTCCACCTGTGATGTGTGTGTGTGTGTGTGTGTGTGTGTGTTTTCACAAGTGCACGCATGCGTGCTGGACTGCGTGGGCTGTGAGTGTGTAATGTGTTGCATGTGTGTGTGGGCGGATGTTCGTTCTCGTCTGCAGTATGTGCTGAGGTATTCGACCGCACTGACTCCATGCGCACACGGTCATTCTCCCTACTCTCCTAAATCTGTAGCCTTATTATTATTATTATTATTGTTTATTTTATATATATATATATCACCCCATGGAAATTTTGACATATTTTGACAAGCAAACATTTGATCATCTTTGAAACAGTATCTATTAATTAATTTATTTCTATAATCTATAATCTATTATTAATTAAAGTTGATACACTTGAACAAAACCACAAGGAAAAATAGATTTTTCAATCATTTATTCAACAGAAATATCAATAGATGTGATGTTCTTCTGTGGAAAAAGTAAGTACACCCTTGGCCTCAGAAGCTAGTATTGCCCCCTTTAGCAGAAATAACTTCTTGTAGGTGTTTTGCATAATTGTCCACCAGTCTCTGACATGAGCTTGCTGGAATTTTTGACCACTCGTCCATGCAATATTCTTTCAGTTGCAAGATGTTTGAGGGTTTTCTTGCATGTACTGCCCGTTTCAAATCCCCCCACAACATTTCAATGGGATTCAAATCCTGGCTTTGATTAGGCCATTCCATGACCTTCCGTTTCTTCTTTTTGAGCCATTCCTCGGTGGATTTGCTAGTGTGCTTAGGATCATTATCCTGTTGAAAGGTCCACTTTCGGTTCAACTTTAACTTTTGGACAGATGGCCTCACATTATCTTCACACACACTTTGATATGATGCAGAATTCATAGTTGAATCAATGAATGCAAGATGTCCAGTCCCTGAGGCAGTGAAGCAACCCTAAACCATAACATTTCCACCACCATGCGTCACAGTTGGTATGAGGTGCTTCTCCTGAAAAGCTGTGTTTGGTCTGTGCCAAACATCATCTCTTACTGTGGCCAAACAACTCTATCTTTGATTCCTCTATCAAAAGCACATTATTCCAAAAGGCCTGGTCTTTGACTATATGCTCATTGGCAAACTGTAGTCTTGCAAAGGCTTTTTCCTGGCACGCCTCCCATGCAGGTCAAATTTGTGGAATCTCTTTCTGATTGTAGAAGCATGCACTTTGACACCAACAGTTGCAAGACTTCCTAGCAGATCCCGTGATGAAATTTAGGGGTTCTTGGAGACTTCTTTTTGCATCAAACGGTCTGCTCTTGGGCTGAATTTGCTGGGACGGCCAGTCCTGGACAAATTGGCAGTAGTTTGAAATCTGCGCCATTTGTAGATTATTTTCCTTACAGTGGAATGATGTATTTAAAAATAATTAAATCTCTTGCCAGACTCCAAGGCATCCATAACCTTTTTTCTGAAGGCCTTACAGATCTCTTTAGATTTTGGCATGATGACACCACACACCTCAATAAAAAAGGGAACACCAGACACTAGGTATGAGAGGGGTATAAATAAGACAGGTTCCACCTGCACTCCCTAAGCAGGTTCTAATCACTGGCAGCCAATCTTGAACACCTGAGTCTAATTTTATGGATTTGAAGGTGTGATAAATGTAGGGGTGTACTTACTTTTTCCATGTGACTGATCTGTTTTTTGTTCATTTAAATTGTGAAAATTATGTGTCATTTGATAGAGTGTATCACCTTTATTAATAGGTTTCAAATAGAATCAAATGTTTGCTTGTCCAAATATGTAAAAAAAAAAAATTTTTTAATTTCCATGGGGTGTACTTATTTTTTCACATGACTGTATTTATATATATATATATATATATATATATATACACCCATCTACTGTCCGGGTCAGAAGTGGCCTTGATGGAAGACTTGCAGCCAAACCTCCGATGTGGAAACAAGGCCAAGCGACTCAACTATGCACAAAAACACAGGAACTGGGGAGCAGAAAAATGGCAGCAGGCGCTCTGGACTGATGAGTCAAAATTTGACATATTTGGCTGTAGCAGAAGGCAATTTGTTTGCCGAAGGGCTGGAGAGCGGTACACAGATGAGTGTCTGCAGTGAAGCATGGTGGAGGTTCCTTGCATATTTTGGGCTGCATTTCTGCAAATGGAGTTGGGAATTTGGTCAGAATTAATGGTCTCCTCGATGCTGAGAAGTACAGGCAGATATTATCCATCATGCAATACCATCAGGGAGGCATCTGATTGGCCCCAAATTTATTCTGCAGCATGACAATGGCCTCAAACATACAGGGAAAGTAATTAAGGATTTGTTCAGCGTAAAGAAGAACAAGGAGTCCTGGAAGTGATGGTATGGCCCCCACAGAGCCCTGATCTCAACATCATCGAGTCTGTCTGGGATTACATGAAGAGAGAGAAGCAACTGAGGCTGCATAAATATGCATAAGAACTGTGGTTAGTTATCCAAGATGTTTGGGCCGACCTACCTGCTGAGGTCCTTCAAAAACTGTCTGCAAGTATACCTAGAAGAATTGATGAATTGCTGTTTTGAAGGCAAAGGGTGGTCACACCAAATATTGATTTCTTCTTTTCACTCACTTTGCGTTTTACAATACGTGTATATATATATATATATTATACATATGGGGGAACAGTGCTGAATGGTGCTGAATGGTGTTGATCTAATATACTAAGGCTGTATAGAGACTACAGTGCTTCATCCCAGGTGGTTTCCTTTTGGACAGAGAGTGAACTATATTGTGTGCACATTATATGCACACGGGCTTGCTCGCTTTATGTCAAGGTAACAATTCCCGACTGCACAGCTGATATTATTATTACGTCTCCCCTACTCTCCTTAAACCTGAAATGGTGTAAATGCTCCTTTCCCTGTCTTTCCTATTCTGGACAATTAAATCGTTTATCACGATATTTACAAGTGGAAAATCATGATCAGGCGAAAATCAATATTGCGCAAGCCTAACTAGCACACTACACACAGTGTAGAAGATATTATCGTACAGCAGATACAATGCTAAATACCAAATGGGACTCTGTTGGACAAAAAAAAATGCACATAATGTATATAAGCACTTTTATAGGTAGTGAGGAGCTGAATCCTCAGTGCTTCCCTATGAATCATAGAGGTCCTGATTGACCTCTGTGTGTATTGATACCTTTGTGTGAATAAAAACATCTCCAAAAATAAAATCGAATGACTCATTTTTAATCAGAAGTTTTATCAAGGTTGTGCGTCAGTATGTTAAAATGATCAGGAGGTTTGCTAAAATCATGACAACATAACCGTAGCAAAGTAGGATTCATATTACAGGTTCACCATCCGTTCACACCTTCGACATCAGCAGGAATCAACCTGTGAACAGTTTTTTATTCACACATACAGTACCTTATGAACAAAACCTCCACTGCTTTGTCTTTAATCAGCATTGTAGTCCATGTGCAGTTATGCATGTGTGGCAAGATTTTGTCTCAGTTTTACTCTTCTGGAAATCTCTTAGCGATCTGTTCTCACCACGGCTATCAAGAAAAACAGCGTGTGAAAAAACCTGATTTACATACTGTTTCCTCCCCCTGCTTTGTAAGTGAAGTACTTTGTGCGATTATACTTTGTAAATCACCCTCAACATGCGCACTTTATTCACAATTTATCCGACCGTGCGTGTGCCTACCAGAAACGTGCCCGGGCTGTGCTAAATTTCCCCTAGGTGTGAATGAGTGTGTGAACGTGTATTTGCATGATGCCCTATAATGGACAGTGTTCCCGGGATAGGCTCCACCCCTACCCTGACCAGGGAAAAGCCGTTACTGAAGATGAATGAATGAATGAATAAACGAATGAATGATTTTGTACCTTCTATAGGAAGTGAGAAGCTGAATCCTCAAATGGGTTTTTTTATCCTTTCTATTTTTTATTTTATCGGATATATAAAACGAGGTGAAGTAAGCATTCAGACACTATTGTTTTCTTATGTAATATACTTCCAGTGCATATATCCACTTCAGATTTACACACATAATGACTTTTGACTTTGTAATTATATGAATACATACTCTGTAAGCATAAAAAAAAGATATGTCATGCAAATTGCACCTAGCATCATTATAAAAAATTTTAAAAAAACAATCATAGAGAAGACTTTAAACATCGCTGTCAGTACAGTTGATTCGATAATATGCAGGTGGAAATTTTATGGAACCACAACTAATCATCCTTGGACAGGTGTGCAAGGATGATTTAATGATAAGGAAGGTGAGAGAAAAGCCAGCAGTCACTCGAAAAGAGTTGCAGGACGACCTAAAAGCAGCCAGAACAGCGGTTACGCGGAGAACAACGAGCAACGAACTGCACCGCGGTCATCTCTGTGTCCCTGCGCCTTACCCGAAAGTCCTCTGCCAAAAAGGAAGCGCAGAGATGCGTGACGAAAAGCGTTTAGACAAATCCTTATAAACAAATACACTCTGGTCAGACGAAACAAAAATGGAACACTTTGGAAATAATTTAGCTCGTGATGTTTGGAGAAAAAAAAGGGGTTGTGTGTACGATCCCAAGAACACCATACCCACGGTGAAGTGTGGAGGTGAGAGGAAACATGAATGGAGCGATGCACCAGGAGAATGTAATCTCATCAGCCAATGAAGACAATGAATCTGGGGAGAAGATGGGCATTTCAATGAGACAAGACCTCAAACATACAGCCGAAATAATTCAGGAAGGCCCTGCATGGTCTAGTCGATTTCCTGACTTCAATGAATCCCATTGAAAATTTATGGAGAAATGGGCTACAGTTGATCCACAATTTCATTTTATAAACATATCTTTGTTTATGGTTATAAATACACATTTTTTTATACATATTTATGAGTCCAGTATGAAAAGACATTATGTGCGTAAATCTGAAGTGGATTACACAGCGTGTATAAGCCATTATTTTGTGTACATACTACACATTGGTTTTGACTGATTTCTGGGACTACCTTCTCCGGGAAAAAAAAAAAGGCACACACGACCCAAGCCTACACCATCGCTGCCCAATATTGTTGCCTTTCTGGCATGTGTGATGAAGTGTGGCATTAGTGTGCAGAAGCCCTGTGCTGTGTTGCATTTCCTCATGTGCTATACGTGTGTTTCAGCCCGTTTTATGGGGAAGATTTCTACTTCGAGATCCCTCGGCCGTTCCAGTGTCTGTCCTTCTACGTTTACGCCAAGTCTGTGTTTCAGAGGGAACTGACCATCGGTTAGTGTATACATCCTACACATACGCACAGCAACACACATAAATAGTGATATAAGTGTGAATTCCATATCAGTTAGCGTATTCATTACAAACAGGTATTTACACACGGATTCGATATTCTAGTCCTGTAAAAGCCTCTTTTTCCCCCAAACGAACACGTTTACGTGGGAATTGAAGAGCTGAGATCCAGGAAAGTTTGTAGCAGCAGCATATTGTATGACACTGTGTACAGTTCCTAGGAGAGCTTACAGAAGGTGCTAATTTAAAACATTAGTAACAACAGGATGAGAAGTCAACAAAGGGCGTTAGAAATGTCTGAACGTTGGAGTGATTCAGAATTAGAAGGAGCTACTGGCCATTTGTGCCGAAGACAAAATGATTTGTCAGATGAACGGCGCAGTAGGGGATCCGTGTTTTTATTTATTTATTTATTTATTTATTTATTTATTTATTTATTTATTTATTTTGTGAGAAAATCATCAGCAGATGCCGGAGATAAACAAGAGCAAGGATTTGAAATGTATGAAACAGTCAATGAATGAAGGCACTAATGAATAATAAAGTTTTCACATTTCACATATAAGGTATAACGGCCTCAAGGAATGTTAGGTGTGTGAGTAACCTGTGTGTGTGTGTGTGTGTGTGTGTAGGGAAGGTGGCCCTCAGGAAGGAGGAGTTGAGTAATTACAATGGGAAGGAGCACTGGTTCCCACTGCAGCCTGTGGATCCAAACTCAGAGGTGCAGGTAAGGCAGCACATTTCCCGTGGCTCTGTCTCTTTGTGGCCATTATGTTATATCATACATAGGGAGCAAACATTGCGATTTCAGTTCATTTATGGGAAAGAAAACTCCCACCTTTTATGGAAATGGGGTTAGATAAGAAATGCGTGCAGAACTATAATCTAAAGTCATGTACGTGTGTTGTTGATGTGGGATGTATGCACTGTTCTCCATGTGTAGTGAACTCGTTTGATGTTTATCCCTCTTTGATAAGAGTTTTGTAAAAATGGCTTTTGCCATTCTGCTCTACATTCAGTTTTATCCTTGATGTGCATCAGTACACCCTTCAATACATACGACATCGCGATAAATACATAAATGTTTACAGCGCACAGCATAAGTATTCACGACCCTTGAACCTTCCTACATTTTGTAGTGTTACAAATGGACTGAATGGGAGAATATGTCATGACACTACACAAGATAGCCTATAATATTGAAGTGGTGGGAAACAATATCCATCCATCCATTTTCTGTACCGCTTATCCTACACAGGGTCGCGGGGAGCCTGGAGCCTATCCGGGAAACAATATAGTTTGCATAATTGTTTATTAATGAAGGGGAAAAAATAAAAACAACTGAAAGTAGTGATTGCTTAAGTATTCACTTGTTCCTGGAAGGACCCTAAATCATGTTATAGAACATACCCAAACGAACAACATCATGAAGACTCGGGAGATATCAAAACCAGTCCGGAACAAAGTTATAATGGAAAGGATATGGCACAACCTTGACTCTGCCTAGAGGAAGCAGTCCAGCAAAAGTCAGTGACCGGGTAAGGAGAGCATTAGTCAGAAAAGCAACCAGGAGGCCAAGGATACCTCTGAAGGTGCTGGAGAGAGCCATAGCTCAGATGGGAGAAGCTGTTCACATAGAAATAGTTTCTCTGGTCTGATGAGACCAAAATGAAACAGTTTGTGGGAGGCATCCTGATTATCACATCCTGTGTGAAAAGCTTTTTAGGATTCTAACGAGTGCGTAGTCCCATTGAGTGTGAACTGAAGCAAGGCTTTCACACTTGAATCAGATTTTTATTTTATTTTATTTATTTTTTTATTTTTTTAAGTAAACCATTTGAATGGATACTGTACATTTAAGCACTTCCAGCCGGTGCTCATCACATTAACAACACTGTGTAACACAGTTTTTGTTCCTAGGTTCCTCCTAAGTGTTATGTTTCTAATTGCTTATGCCTCAGTAGTATAGAAAATGGATATTATTACCCTCAAACTTTGCTTTTGTGACCAGGACATTGATAGTTTGAAACCCCTGGCTCACTCGGTGTACCTCAAGGAGGATTACAACAGCGTCAAGACGTTGCTGGACACCTTGATATAAGAAGAGTACAGCTGGGAGGTCATCAGGGACTTCAAAAACGGTGGCTGCACATCAAATTGGGCCTCATGAAACAATTTGTCGCAGCTCTAGATAAGGACTCGGCAGACTTCAGATACCTTCAAGACTTCTTTCCTAAGCTGTCTGAGGCAGAATTACAGCTGGTGTCTTCGTTGGACCAGAGATAAAGAAGATCCCGGAGTGCAGGAATTCCCCAAGAAGCTCACTAAGAAGGAGAAAGTAGCTCGGAACAGTTTTGCCGCGGTGGTTTGGAGACTTCCTGGGCAATCACAAAGCCGGAAACGATGTGGAGCTGGTTAAGAATCTGGTGAAGAACTACGGCACAGTGGGCTGCAGGGTGTCTCTCAAAGTCCATATCCTTGATGCTGATCTTGATCAATTCAAGGAGAACATGGGAGCGTACTCGGAGGAGCAAGACGAGTTAAATTTCAAAATACCAATGTCCTGGTCACAAAAGCAAAGTGGTGAATAATAGCTATTTTCTATACTTTTGCGGTATAAGCAATTAGGAAATAACACTTACTACCCAGGAACAATTTTTAAAAAATGTTAAATAGTGTAATAAGAAACAGTAGAATAAGCAGCTCGACAAGACGAAGTAAAATCAGAAATCAAAATATGAATTAAACACGGATTAGGCAGACTGAAATTAAACTGTACACACACATATGGTCTCATTTACTTGCGTGCGGTTAGTGACTGGTACTCGTTTTAGGTTTTAGACCATCAGATCACACCCTGGCTGCCAGTCAGATGCATGTGTGTGTGTGTGTGTTGAGCCGGGAGAGTGCTGTTCTGCTCCATTTTCTCTGTGTGTGTAAAGTGTGTTCTCTGTTTAGTACACACACTTCACCCTTCAGCAGCAATGAGGACAGAAAAACTCAGTCATAAAGAGCGTGGGTGCAAGGACGTGCATATGCGTGCATATTTGTGCCCATGTACACACAGCGAATTGTATAGGCTAATAAACGCGACATAAGTCCATAAGTATTTGGACAGCGACACCATTTGCCTCCGCGCACCACCGCAGTGGATCTGAAATGAAGCAGTCGAGATGTGATTGAAGCGTAGACTTTCAGCTTTAATTCACAGAAATATTGCATTAGCCATTTAGGAATTACAGCCATACAGAGTCCTTCCATTTTCACAGGCTCAAAAGTAATTGGACAAACTAACGTAATCATAAATATTAGGATGGTTTTTAATGCTTGAATGCAAATACTTTGCAGTCAATGACCGCCTGAAATCTGGAACCCATGGACATCATCAAACGCTAAGTGTCCTTCCTCGAGATGCTTTTCCAGGCCTTTACCGTAGCCGCCTTCAGTCGCTGCTTGTTTGTGGGTCTTTATGCCTTTAGTTTAGTCTTCGGTAAGGTCAAAATGGCAAACGTAGCCTTGTTTTTCCTGCCTTGTTAAAATGATCTTTCACACACGTTATAGACACGTGGCATGCTGGTAATGTCACATAGCTCATACGATAGGTTTCACATTGCATACGTGTCATCTGACAGAACAGCCAACACTCAGCTAAAAGATTTCCTTTATTGAGGTTAAGGAGTAACATTAACACTACACACATCATTATTCAACTACAGTACTATGGAAACACCTCACAAAGATTTAATTAAACGTGTGTGTGTGTGTGTGTGTGTGTGTGTGTGTGTTTTCATTTTTAAGGGGAAGGTTCATCTAGAGATGAAGCTTAATGAAGTGATCACAGATAACGGGCCTCCCTCTTCGCGCCTGCAGGTCAGGTGAGTCAGCATGTGTGTGAGAGAGATCGCGTAATGAAAGAGGAAGTGATGCCACCAAAACAGGAAGTCTGACTTGCTCTCCTTCTGCTGCAATTATGCTTCTGTTTTAGCTTCACTGTTAAGTGTGTGTAACCCCCACCCACCCACCCACACAAACACACACACACACACACACACACACACACACACACAAACAAACACACTGTCTTTTATCTTTCACTCTCAATATCTCTCTCTGTCTGTTTCTTTATGTCTCACTTTGTCTGTCTGTCTATTTCTCTTTCCTTTATTCACACATTAAAACACACATAGCTTACAGGAAGTGATATCATACATTATTCACACCTCTTTATCACAGATTATAAAATGGCACAGTTTGCCTGGCTTAGATAATGATTGCGTAATAACACTTACTGTGCGTGTGTGTGTGTGTGTGTGTGTGTGTATGTTTGTGTCTGTGTGTGTGTAGGATAATCGAGTGCCAGGGTTTACCGTTAATCAGTGGGCAGGCCTGCGACTCTTACGCTTCTGTAACGCTCATCGGCCCTGCAAGGTAATATACACACACACACACGCACACACACACATATATATATATATATATACGGGAAAATACAGTCAAATAATTTTTTTTTACTTAAATAAATATTGCATACGTATTCATGCACCCCTCTAGGACATTTTTTAAAGTCTACATCTTGGAATTTTAATTAACTTAATTGCCATTTTTACCACATAGTTTACACAATATCCGTAACATTTTAAGGTGCAAAATATTTTTTTTATTGTGACACAAGGCATTAAACAAAAACAGCAGATTATTGGTATTCACGTCTCCAGGTCAGTAGTCGGTAGAACAGCCACTGGCTGTAAATTACAGCTGCATGTTTTCTGGGATATGTCTCTATCAGCATTGCACATGTGGATCCTGATATTTTTACTCATTCTTCTTGGCAAAACTCCTCAAGCTCTGTCTGATTGTATGGATACCGTTAGTGAACAGCACTTTTCATGTCACAGATTTCCAATCAGGTTGAGGTCTGGGCTTCGAACCACTCCAGTGTAGCTTTGGCAGGGTGCTTAAGGCTGATTTACACTTGCTGTTAACGATGTGTACGCAAGGTGACCACCGAGCGTTCACTACAGTAATTTGGTGCATCACTTCCTCAGAATCCTCAAATCGATGAATGTGACGTGTCCACAGCGGAAACAGTGAAGTCACGTACGCCGCCTGGCCAAAAAAAAAAGGCCGCCGTTTGGATTTAAATAAGCAGACACTTAAGAGCCTATGACTGGATCATTATTGCAGTGATTAATTTGTTTCAGCTGGCAACAGGTCTCTTAAACCTAACCGATGCAGTGTGCAGCTTCTCATTTCTTAAACAACCATGTCGGAAGACGTATCCCACGGCCGTGGAAAAGATGTTACTGTGTTTCAGAAGGGGTAAACTGTTGGCCTGCATCAAACTAAGAAAACAACTAAGGAGATTGCTGAAATCCCTGGTGTTGGGTTAAGAGCTGTCCAACGCATTATTAAATCATGGAAGGACAGTGGCGAACTGTCAGCTTTGAGGAAGAAATGTGGTCGGAAAAATTAATGTTCAAAATCTTGAATGATCATGATCAGACTATGGAGCAATGGAAAAAGGTCACGTGGTCTGATTATTCCAGATTTACCCTATTCCAAAGCAGTCAGGGTAAGACATCAGGGTAAGAAGGGAAGCACATGAAGCGATGCGCCCATCATGCATAGTGCCTACTTTACAAGCCTCTGGAGGCAGTGTTATGATCTGGGGTTGCTTCAGCTGGTCAGGTCTAGGCTCGACAGCATTATGCGGTTATAAGATGAAGTCAGTTGATACCTGAATTTACTGATTGACCAGATTATCCCCTCAATGGATTTTTTTCTTCCCTGATGGTACAGGCATATCGCAGGATGACAATGCCAAGATTCATCACTCTCAAATTGTGAAAGAGTGTTTCAGTGAGCATGAGGAATCATTTTCACACATGAACTGGCCACCACAGAGTCCTGACCTTAACCCCATTGAAAGTCTCTGGGATGTACCGGAGAAGACTTTACGGAGTGGTTCGACTCTCCCGTCCTCAATACAAGATCTCGGCCAAAAATGAACGCAACTCTGGATGGGTATAAATGTTGTCACGTTGCACAAGGTTGTTGAAAAACAATGGCACGATGAATGCGTGCTGAAATCAAAGCTAAAGGTGGTGCAACGAAATTTTAGAGTGTGCGACTTTTTTTTTTTTTTTTTTGGCCAGGCAGTGTAGTACCATGTGACACTGTGTCCCCAACTGTGTAGACAAACTAATGTTGGGTCTCAAATTGCATACTTATGTACTACTCTAGACTGTTACTGAGTACTAACAGTGACGGGTTTCCTATTTCGGTGAGTCTTTAAACCTACCGAGAGGTCTCTTCTGGATGTTCTAGATTAGTAAATATATTTGAATGCACGGTGAGGGTTTTCAAGTGGAGACGCGGATCATGACAGCAATCACGCTGACGGCAGAACATTTTAAAGAGAAATAAAGCTCGTCAGTCTGTTTAACATCTCCGTGCATGAAATCGCTAAACATTACAGTTTGGCTTAAAGGTGGAAAGGAATGATTTGGCTCTGACGTGCCATCTGTTGGACGCTTTTACTCCTCTAGAAGTACATAAGATACGCAAGCAAGTACGTGAACAATGCCGCTCGCGTAGCAGCAGTTTGCGCACGTACTGGTGGTGAAAGTGAAGTATATTTGCACCTTTAGGGTTGTTGTAATGGTGGAAGATAAACCTTCACCCCAGTCTCTTACAAACTGGAACAGGTTTTCGTCTAGAATTGCCCTCTATTTGGCGCCATCCATTTTGCCCTCAACTCTGACCAGTTTCCCAGTCTGTTGATGAAAAGCATCCCCACAACATGATGCTACCAGCACCGTGCTTTACTGTGTTCTCAGGGTAATGAGGAGTGTTGGGTTTCCACCAAACATAGAACTTTATTCCAAGGCCAAAAAATTACATTTTGGTCTCATCAGACTAGGGAACCATTTTCTACACGTTTGCCGTCATTATGGTATTTCATATGGCTATTTGTTTGGGTTTTTTTTTTTTCCCAATAATAGCATTCTACTCACCACTTTCCCTTTTTTATTTGTAAATATTTTCGCAAACTATAATGATTTTTCCACTTCTATCTTGGGTTTCAGCCATAAGATGCAGAAAATGATCATACTGAAAAAATATTTGAGCTCCCATTATTTTCATTTCTACGAATTGGAACGAGTTTGCTTAACGTTTCTCCGTCATTCACTTTAAACGAATGAATTACGTTTGTCAGCACGTTGTGCTCTGGGTCATATTCTCTCTCACCCGCCTCTCTGTGTAGGTAACTCTATCTTGCGCTGTGATAAAGACAAAAAATACACATTATGCTGCTAACTTACCACTGTTGGAAATCCATTTTGTCTAGTTGTTAATCATGTGTGTCAGTTCCACATGAGATTCCAGTGATATGTCATCTTTAAATAAATAAATAAATAAATAAAACTCAACTTTAAAGACTAAGCGCTTAAGCCACACAGAAAATATGAAATGAAAGAACATAAGGTAGGAGGAAGTAGTGCTTCCGTATGATTAGTCCACTAAATTTGTGTGTGAAAGTTTGATCTCGTTAATGAGACTGATTGGGCTGCAAAAGGTTTTGAGACATATCTGACACGCTGTTGATTTGTCTATCAAGAGGCAGTGCTGTGCAAAAGTTTTAGGCACATGCAAAGAAATGCTGTAGAGCAAAGGTGCCTTCAAAATAATGAAATTAAATGTTTCCACATTTAAAAAAAAAAAAAATACAGTAAAGAGCAGTAGTAAATGAAACAAAGTCAGTATTTGGTGTGACCAAAAAAATATAAATAAAAATTAAAATAGTACTCTCCGGTACAATGTGTGCACTTTTATAAGGAAATGAGTTGGTAAGTTTTATTGAGCATCTTACAGAACCAGCCACAGTTCTTCTGGACACTTTGACTTTCGCACTCGCTTCTTACTCTTACGTAATATGCTGCTTTCTTTAATGACGTACAAACATTTTTCTGTGACATTGAATTTTGTGCTAGAAAACTAATGTTTGGGAATCTAAACTGTTTTTTGTACTGACTTGATAATGTAGACGTCATAAAATAAAAAATCTATCAAATAAAAAAATCTATACAGCTTCCTAAAACTTATATATTAGTTATTGCAGTTATATTAGTTATATATATTGGTTGTGTATCGGCACAATTCTGAAATTTATTTTCATGTCGCCTGAATATACGGTATTCCCTAGAGGCAGCATACATGGTGAGAAGAGCAGTGGTCCTAAAATAGAACCGTGTGGATCTTAGCAAAACATTTTTTCCTGAATAATTTTCCAAAGAAACCCTCAGCCATCAGATATGACTTACCCCCTTCTAAAACTGTCTCTGAGAGACCTACCCAAATTTCAAGATGGTGGATAAGCATCTTGAGATCCACTGTGTCAGATGCCATGCCGAGATCAAGTAAGATTAAAATGGATATCTTCATGTGCGTAAGTACGAGGCCTCAGGTCATTGTTTGGTATGGTTAGCACAAGCTACTAGGATTGTAAAAGGCTATTTAGTGTAGTATCATGCATTGCTAAAGCTACAGTGTGTAGCAATTTTTGTTAAAAATGAGTAAAAACATGATTCGATTCGGGGTTCGATTCCTGCCTCTGCCCTGCGTGTGTGGAGTTTGCATGTGCTTCTCCCCATGCTTCGGGGGTTTCCTCTCAGTACTCTGGTTTCCTCCCCCCTAGTCCAAAGGCTGATTGGAATCTCTAAATTGTCTGTATTGTGTTAATGGTTGTGTGTGTGTGTGTGTGTGTGTGATTGTGATGGGTTGGCACCCCGTCCATGGTGTCCACTGCTTTGTACCCCGAGTCCCCTGGGATAGGCGTGTAGGATAAGCGGTACAGAAAATGGACAGATGAATGGATGCTGTTGAATTGCTGGGTGTAGCCTTGACAATTTTGTAATAGTAAATCACAGTCAGTGCTACGTGTCTGGTTGGAATTGGCCGGGAATCATAAGTCAAAAATCATTACCCGACCCCCCCCCCCCCCCCCCCCAACATCAGGCGTGAAAGGAGTGGCAACTGGAGAGAGCCACAGTCACACAGAAGCGAGAGTGAAAGGTGGAGTTTTAGCGTTTTTTCTTACTGAACAGGGGAAGCATTCATTCGTCCTCTAATTTGTTGGGAAGCTAGTGAAGTACAGGTGATCGTCAGCCGATTTAGCCTCAGTGTGGAGTCTGTATCAGAACCCAGTTGAGAAGTTGTTGAGCTAGAGAACTCGTGGTAGCGGGCTAATGACTAACAGGAGTTGCTGATGTGTGATGATATTTTTTTTGCATTTCAGACTTATATCAGACGAGAGTAGGTGATTCAATAATAAAATACACAAAGAATACATATACGAGAAGAAAAAACAGCAGAAACGATCAGTTCTAACATTTGTTATCTCTACACTATATATTTGGCTAGCTAGTTAGCTAGAGATAGGCAGCTAGCTGCACCTAACACCCCTGGGGATGTGCCTGATGTCCAGTGAGCACACAGAGAGATTACAGCAGAGTGACAGTTATTTTATCTAGTTTTTTCATTTTATTGACATTATTTTATTTTCATAACGCATTCGTAATACTGTGCAGTCACGAGTCGTCGAATACGGAGGCTGTGTCTCAAACTGCGTACTACTGTATTAAATGTCACTACACCTTTCGTATCAGGAATTAGTCATATCGTTAACACCCTAACAGACACACACACGAGCAGAAGGTGACCGACGGTGTCTCCCTCTTGCCGCCCTGTTTACACTCGATACAGACAGAGATGAGACTTTCCATAACACACATACGGTTAGTGCCAGTTACTCTGGTGCGGGTGCGTGCGTGTGTGTGCGCGTGTGTGCGCGTGTGTGCGCGTGTGTGTGCGTGTGTGTGCGTGTGTGTGTGTGTGTGTGTTTATGGAAACTGTACAGGAAGTTTTTATCTAAAGCTTGCGGAAAGCTGTGTAACAGACGTGTGGTAAATAAAGCCTCTATACACGGCATGGCCTACATTACAGTCTCACTTCACCTCCCTCTCTCTCTCTCTCTCTCTCTCTCTCTCTCTCTCTCTCTCTCTCTCTCTCTCTCTCTCTCTCTCTCTCTCTCTGTTATTGTGTACGCAGGGCAGATCAGAGGAAGACAAAGGTGAAGAAGAAAACCAGTGACCCTCACTTTGATGAGACAATTTACTTTGAGGTAAACAGACACACAGTGTTGCCACGCAGTATAATAACTCAGTGTAGATTAACACAGTATTTTGCCCCAGCCCCTGCACACACTTTATTATGAACTACTTATTTTTCCTCTTCCCCCGGTTTCTGAGAGTCCGTTCGATTTGTTCAAA